>ATSW01114427.1:0-16420 GCA_000444245.1 Botryllus schlosseri
ATCGGGTAGTTCTAATTCTAGTTCTAGTAGCTAATTTGGAAAATCGGGTACTTCTAGTCATAGTTATAGTTGCGAGTTTTAAAAATTGACTAGTTTTAGTTCTAGTTATAGTTGCGCTTTTTGAAAATACAGTAGTTTGTACAAGTCTGGTTCTGCACGTAAACACCACGTGCGCTAGAGAAAGAGAGAGAGAGACTATCTATTCCACACTTTATTCATATCAAACGCACGTTTTTGATAAACAGTTATCCAAGAATGTTTATTATCAGAAAACGCCTTAATGTCGATGAAGGTGTGTGTCAAACCGTGTTCCGAGGCTCAGTATTTAGTCTCTCGAAACAGCTTCCTAGGTGTGACATGAATCTTTTTGGAATTTGAAAAAATTGCTGTATTATTATATATTCAATATTTAAATAAATTTCGGGCGTATCCTCGCTAATCCTAGTCGATCGTCGGTACAAAAAAAATCAGAATTATAACGCCATTCGCAGTGCCATTGCTATGAGATACAATCATCCTTGTTTTGACAAGTTAGAGGCTGTAAACGAGTGAGACTGAAAGCCTGGAATTGACAACCAAATATTTATCAACAATAATGTAACGGTACAGAATTTGAATATTCCAACGAACAACACATTCATCATCATCATCATCGGTTTATTAGCAATTTTATCAGTTCAATACACCACAAAAAATGCGATACAATGAAAAGAAAGGAAGATGTCGAAGCGACTAGGAGTTGTCTATGGAATCGGACACTCACCTTGGCCTAGGCGATGTAAAGAGGAGGCATGCAGACTGAATGAAAGTAAAGAAGATAGTATAGAAAAAGGAAGTGATAAGAAATAGGGCGGCATGTCATGGGAAGCGAGATCGATAGGTCAGTCGTGGTCCGGTAATCTTGAGGATGGACTGTATTTATTTAGTAGTAATTGCTTGTATTTCGACTTGAATGTGGACATGCTCGTCGACTGCCGGATTATATTCGCAATTTATTCACTATAAGCTTTCCAACTGACCCTCGTAATGCAACGTCGTTTCAGTCGTAGAAGAACGAATAAAGAAACACCTCTGCGCATTAACAAGCGAAAACAAACTTTTTTCAAGCAACATTCCTTCTCTTCCAAGCGTGCCGCGAGCATTCGATAATTATTCTATTTAGCCGTAAACTGAATAAGTTTAGGACCCAATGTTGTACTGACTATTTCACGTTTTCCCTCTTTATGTAATTGATAACACTGGTCGACACATATTTTTAGGCAGACAAAGTAAGAGTGGTTTTGGAGGTTCTGAAGGACACTGATTCCGAATATGACCTTCGTTTTATTCAAATTGACTCTATTTTAGGAGATAATCCATGGGGCTATTTTGACGAAAATCTCATATTTTCGCTGTACATGGGCTTGATAAAAAATCTGCTCAGTCGTACTATAAAGTTCAGAAATGCACACTACTTGTTATTCTGACACGCTGTAGAATGTTTTAAATCAAAATTGGTTCTTGCACTATTTTCGGTTGTAAGCAATTTAGTGCAGTTTTTCGAAACGTTCCAGCAATAGTCTGCCATAATATGTTCGTCGCATCTGCACTAATATCTTTCTTTTGTTGTTTTGATGTATCGGTGGATCTCTCCCCTTTCTATTCCCTCTAATCCACAATATTATCAGAAAATATTGCAAGATGACTTAACAGGAAGTGAGATTTAATGCTCATGTTTGCCTCAAGGTTTCCATATGCAGATACCAATTATCGGACCAACTGTTTGTATAGTTGGGTGCTTTGTAATCTTCCAAAAAGTTTTATTTTCTACATCCTAGAAGAGCTTCCATTCAGTGAGCACCTCTCTTAATATGAAATTGTAATACTTAGTCCGCATTCGAGTCTGAGATCCATCAAAGATTCCAAATTTAAGCTTCTCGTTTGATGTGGATACTGGGTTTACCCACTTTGTTGGCTTTTCGGAAAATTATCCATTTAGTAGTGAAAAGAGATGAGACTCATATGAGTATTTTAGTTAATTACAGGGATAAATTTAATAGCTTCATACTTCTCTTTCATCTTGGTAGAATGACTAATTGGTAGAGCAGAAAATGTATTTCCATTGTGAAAAAGTACAATTTTCAGGCTTGACAAACTTCTTTTTTAACAAACAAATTTCTCGCATAAGGTCATGTTAATATTGATGGAATAGCTGAGAATGACATGAATGTTTACCATAGTCAATTAACTATTTATGCGCATTGTAAAAGTAAAAAAATATAAGATCTACGTCCAACTAAGTAAAATATTCAAGGGTAAATACAGTGATTTTAAGCTTTTTTAGGAGTATAAATATCTTTTTTCTGAAGTCAATCTGGCAAAACTAATGTGATATTCGTAATCAGGAACTTTGAAAACTCCAGAAACGGCTCCTAGATGCTCTGTCAAATAAATTCTGTTTCATTTTGTTGACCAGTGTAATACACCTGGAATGCGCGAAATAACTATTAAGATTAATGACCATCGCATCGCGAAACATGACCAAAATATTGCCAACATACTCACGAGTGAACTCTTTCCAGTACCTCGGGGCACTTGCGCGCACACAATGATATCCAGACAACCATCACAGTAGCTATGTAATTAAACCAGTGGAAAGACAAAACCCGAGATAGCGTTTAACTCACTACGTTAGAATACTGGTAAATCGATAGTGGAAGATTGGGGTGAAATGCCGGCATCAACTCATGTAAGAATATCGAAAGTAAGCGAATACTACTATATGTTTTGCCCGTACGGAATTTGATAGCATATTCATTTCAATAGCGGTTTTAAACGTCTAAGTATAGTATACTACGCAAAGTCTCTCCATAAACCAGACTAGCCGTCTAAATAGTGATGGGAGGATTTCAGTAAATGCTTAAATGCTAATAATCTCAATAGGACTCTAATGCCATAGTTTATGGAGAGTAGTCTGCTGAATACGTGATGGACCTCAAGCACACCTAGCAACCTCGTATATACAATATTAATTATTAAATGGATGTAATGATCATAATCAATTATTCCGCTCCAGGTACTGTGCTAGCCCGGCATTCATTAGCCCCAATCTGTGAAATCAATACCTACTTGGAAAGAACTACTTCGTTAACAGATTTTGAGGTCATCATCATTTATACTGCAATTCACCCGTTCGGAAATTTCATTGTGGTCCCCAATAAAGCAGTAATACTCAGAGATGGTGAAAGTAGTGAGCGTCGGCTTTGGAGTAGAAATAATTAATTCTTCGACTATTAAAAGTGGAAGTAGGAAATGAAGGAAACGAAAATTACTCAAAGTAGGTAGTTTTGAAAAAGTAGATTTTATCGCATGGTTTTAGCAGTTAATCGGAGGTGGCCACGTTCTCAAATGCAGGTTGTATCTTCGCAACTTATGCAAAATAAGTCATTTCATTGCCAATAGGTGCCATGTTCGAAAATATATTCAGTTACCGTGATACAGAGACTCTTTCGCCCGTTCGTTATGACAATACCACTCATGAAGGTGATACAAGCGTATCTGAAAACCACTGTCTGCTTTCATAATCCAAATTGCAAAATATAGTAGTTCTCATAAAGAACTGTTACGTAAAACTGGAGAACTTTAGGAAGTAGCACATCAGGCAATACCTAATTGAGTGCTCCGAACCCAGAGCGAATGTTAACGTGTTTAGATTGATGTGTTATCTGACTGCAGAAGGTTGCGTTGCGTATTCGCTGCGTATATTTTTCTCTCGACGGACCTGACCTCATTCACGTATGTTAGGGTTGTTTTTAAAACAAAACCAATTTATAACAAACATGTTTAAAAGAAGGCCTTTGTTTAAAAGATGTTTTTATTGTTTTTTTTTCTAAGCCGCGACGTCACGCCTATATTCAATTGTGATTGGATTGATATTCACCAATGAAAATATACGGTAAATATAGCTCCTTTGAAGAAATAGGCTTCCAAACCCTGTCATATACGGACCAAAAATATCTTTAGCGAGGACTACATTATCTTGCAGCATTTGTACGGTCGGCGGTCATCATCATCAGAACATTCATTCCGTACAAATGATATATATCTACGAAATGTGTGTACTATAGCTGTTGAGCCGACTATTTCGAGGGTTCCAACCATTCCATATCGTATGCGTCGGCTATATCGGGTGATAATCATCGTCCGTAGGCTCATACAACATGTTTTAGGAAGTATTTACACAATTATGGCATAATTATATAACTTTAAAAAACTTTTTTTTAAAAGGCCTGTGTTTGGAACACTGTTTGAAACATGTTTTATACTAAGTACTTTAAACAACCAACCTACGTATATTACTTTGACATAATTCGCAGCAGCCTGTACTGTAGACACGGAAACCGCGACACGACAAGGTTTTTGTTTGATTGTGGTATTCATGGTGTTTGTCGACTACAATGGTCATTACACCAGGCCGATATTACTTATATTTTGATTCCGTAACTGCCGACTTGTAGCACGGCCCACTTCTAGGCTTTTAAGACGCCGCTTACGTGGATGGGATGGAGAGGAGGAGCCTAGATAAACCTCCAACACTTAGGTAGAAATTCTGGAGCCGACCTCGGTCGGACTCGAACCCACAACCCATTGATGTTGTAGCTGCGGATTATGCCACTACGCTATCTCGCCTCAGGCGATACGACGAGGTCTTGTTGTTAGCACTCCAACGGAGCGTATACTTTATTGAGCTAGATGGAAATTCGAATGTATAAGAATTACATAATACACACTCATATATTCATAATAATACGAGAGCATAGTACAATGGCGTGGCAATTCTGATCATGCTTTCTCGCGCTAGGCGCAAAAATTCTTATCGGCTGTTTGTTGGGAATTCATTAATATGTTGAGATGATGAGTGGCGATTCGTCTCTATAATCTGTAATCTTTTTTCGCAGTACAAAATGGTATAATGAATATATTCCGTTATATGGCAGTACCTCGTTACTCAGTAGTACTGATGCAATATAGTGCACGAGCTGATGCGATACAAAGCATTGTTAGAATTATAGAAGACTTGTTTACCAAAGTTCGTCATTGAAAGCTATAATAATGATGGTTCCACAACGGCTAATTGTACCTTTTCAAGTCAGTCTTATTCTGACGCCGATAGTTGTAAATGATCTATCCGAGAATGACAGTCTATAGCTCAGTGAGTTATACGAGGTTAGATTGTATTTTGAAAATAATTATCGTTAACAATAATACATGCTATATTGTTTCACCGTAGAGCCTGCCATATGCGATTCATAAGTTACGCACATATATTGCGTCTGTGCAAAATTATGACTGCCAAAAGGCTGTCCATGTGTGGACGGATAATTGCGGAATGCGTTTTTAAGCAGTTCGCTCCTCATAGGCCCGCTCAGCACAATGATTGGCTATAGGCTATCAGCTATGATTCACATATCATCCAGGCAAATTTCTACACCGTGGTCGTGAGCAACATTGCCAATAGTTGAGAAATAATAGTCACCTTGTCATGGATGACAGTGTTCCTAATCAAATGCAAAAAAAGTCATGGTACATAGTTTTAGAAAATCATGTTCATCTACGGATAGAGGATATTTACCTTGATACAGGATTATCCAAAAATATACCGACAAAAGCCTCAGGTAGTTGTAAATACAATAGGAGCATAAAGATCATATCCTTCCAGACATTTACTCATCTCGCATATTTTGCAACCGAATCTCACTAATGCAAGTGTGAGATTAGCTGTTGCTACACTCTGTCATTATAGTTCTCCATACGTTAACGACGGTCTGTTGCTATTGACGACCGTGATTCCCGCGAATTATACTCGAGAAGTGCGAAATCTGCGAGATATTAGATTTCTTCAGTTCATGGAATATATCTTGTATGTTCGTAGATAGGGCTGCATATACAGAAGAAATTACAGTTGATGTCCGTTGAGTGAGCAATGTCAGCATACTGTTTGTTGCAAACGCCAAGGCTGACTTAGAATTTGTCTCATTTTGTCTGTTAACTACTGAATCTACTGAAACTACGAAATTCATATTCGAAATATACTATTTGAAAGCTATAGTCATATCTGCTTACACGTTTAGTAGATATACGGGGGCATACGTGATGCGAAAGCATTTAGAGTAGAGAATAACATGTTACTTCAACGATACCAACGACCTCGCGATGATTCCATGTGTCAGCAAGCACTATTTTCATTTGCTAAGCCAGGGGTTCCGCATTAATGGTCGCGACACCAAATTTCGATTTGAAAATGTTCCATGACCCGAGTCACCCGACTTTACAATTTGTCGTGCTGATTACCAAAGAAATAGACAGCACCTTCTCCAAACCGACTCACCGCCTATGTGGGAAGCTGGCGAATATGTNCGCAGAAATAGCAATTATGCAATTATGAANTCGTCATNCTCCGTGATTTCTATNTATATCCAATCGAAATAGTCAAGTATACTGCTAGGTGAAATTCTGCGTCGTGCGAAATACAGANAACGATCTATAGGATATTCGGCCGCGTGTAACTGTGTATGTATTGTAGGCCTATACTTTTAACACATAGCACTNCCGGTCACTTGTAATCTTTTTTGAGGGAAGAATAATCGTCATATTGATTGCTATACTATCGACACCTTAGTCTTGATAATGATGGCCAGACACCAACGGTACGTTATAGTAGGTGACGCTTNAAATTNATGTTTCAACTGATCTGATACCTTGTTTGNCTAGTTCGCAGTCCTCAGAGGNCGTTTGATCGGGAGATTNATTTCCTAATGCCTGCCACATTTTCTGGTAAAATACTATATATTCATTAAACCTGTANTTGAGGTAAAAGCCACTAGTGCGAAAACNAAATGACTATATCTAATCAGTTCAGAATGAAGGTNGAAAATGTAAAATTAGTTTGAAACTCGGCGAGTCACTATTATTGGTTCCANACAGTCGTTCCGNTTAATTNTATGCCTAATTATATTTCCTTAGTCTCTCACTTTNAGAAATTACGAAATGTTCTCGTACCCCTTTCTAACAGGGCCCACGGAAGTCAATAAAATTGTAATAATAGGNATCAATGTCAATGCATTTATAACTNAGGTCTTCAATGCCTGCATTGAAAACAATCTTTTCAAATTTCGTANAGGCCNCTGGCCACAAGAATGCCATATCGAGACAGAATAGGCTACAACATTTAATATCCACATTTTTAAAANTTTTACGTNAATACAACACTATGCTCTCTATTCTCTAACAGGGGCGGNGGTCATAGTTACCATTAACGAAATACGAATNCAACAAAAAGTATTACGATCATCACTTTCTNTTTTGNAGCTAAGCGTCTCGGCCTTGGCAGTGACTGGGCACGTCAAGGCAATATGCCCATTGCCCATTCATATCAGCTGATTCTATATTGATGGNATGCCGTTGTCATCGCCGAATCCGTTTCAGCTAGTGAGGAATAGTGATACTGGACACNGGAGAACANCTTACTTTGAACAAAACAACAACATTTTTGAAGTTATATCAGTTGNAGCATTTNAAAAATGCTATNCTAAACTGTCTTTCGAAATCTCAAATTAGATCGCGGACCGCAAAANAGAACTTCNCGGGCCGCGTGTTCGTGACCTTGTTGTAGGCAGTGTATGGAGGACTCGAGTCGCGTCTTTCAAATGACTTGCTTGGAATGCAGTCCCTGCCCATAAATGACCTGACTNGACTTATACTGGAGGAAAGATAAAATAAGAAATAGCCTTGAAGGTGTGAGATTAGCACTTGTCGACGAATTCGTTCCAGACATATACCNAAATAACTTATTACTGATTAACCACAAAGATCCCTAAAACCCTATCGTTTNACACTNCATGANGTATAGCACTTTCTTTGGTGCTTCCCAACCATNACCAGTACAGGTACCCCCGTGTTTACGAAGCCTTGCTCTAAATNCACCCGACTAACTTCGGGCCGTATTCAGCTTAGTAATCATAGACAATCTGGGAATTAATGAGATNTATCAGAGTTCATGTCACTGATNATTGAGAATTGATTAGAGAATTGTATTGTANTAAAACGCAATGCTATACTATGGAAGATTAAATGTNTTTACTTAGCATGCCTCTTATTTCATCGGATTATGGTGAAAATCTCAATTAATTTCATTTGCTTCACATACCAGCAACTGTGTGGGCTAATNCTATACAAGTACATACAATGAGAAGAGCGTGCAGCGGTATTACGAGAGCGTTACGTGCCAAGATCCATTGTAAAACCAAGTAGCAGAACGGTNAAGTTGAACTGCGCGAGGTGCTTATTATCTTGTATTAATTCGCGATTAGGCGTTTCTATTTATAAATAATTTCGTCCGNACATAAAATTCANCTCGTGACGATTGCACGACTTCAATTAATTTCCCAGAAAAGCGATTTTGGCAGGCTTAATCAGATGAGGCATTACCTATTACATCCGCTGTATATGTCCAAATTGTAAATATTGGAAGTGATCTTATATTTCATAGGGTGTATCGTGACGATAGTCTGGAAAGCCTGTGGTTTGAATACCTCGGCGACTAGCCTCTACCAACAAGGTTCGATGTTTTGACTAAAACGACAGATTTAATGTACCANAATAAATCGTTTTCAAATCTTACAGTTCACCATGTTTTGTGTGCAATATCGGGGCTGGTAAAGTTATTGCCGGTGGGTCAACTATAACTAGCATTNCGTGAGAACCTGAATAGGTNTGATATCCGAGGTGATATTGCGGTAACGCGTGACATGTACAATGTACATACCTCCAGATGTGTGNTGTGATGATATCGCGTTTTAATTAGGGCGATTTTTTTTACATGTCAAAATAAGTAAAAATTTTATCNAAATTTAAGCGTTAGGTCAAAAAANTGTCAAAATTGTGTACAAAGTNAAATTTTCTTTGACCCCTCCGTTTCGTTTGTATCGTAGATTTTGCACTGCCGGTGAACNTATCATTGGATGTTTTACAGCCGGTAGCCTACTTTATACGCCTACCGTTGTAGATGGCCCATTGCCATGCTCATTGTGAATNATAAACAGACNAATTAAGCAATTAAGNTATGGTGTGTTATGGTCAACGTACCGCAATATCCTAACTCTNAAGCAAGACTGCTTGGGCATTGCGTGGTTCTTATATCAAGAAGCGCATGATGAAAAATTGTGATATAGACAACATTGNCAGAATGAAGCAANACGGTGTGTCACCAGCAGTGTACGCACNACCNCCGTGTTGTCATCCAACAACTGCCGCTGTTGAACGTTCTTTTTCCATTCTTGGCAGGCTACTTACTAAGGACAGACACTTTCTACCCGAGAATGTAGGAAAGTATCTTTCGTTGTACTACAACAAATTTCAATTATTTCTATCATAATACGCGGTGTAACTTCTGGAATCCTTGATAGGCCAGATTTCGTTAAAATAAAGTTTGTTCATGTAACAATTTGTCAGTTTTCAAGTCAAAAACGTTTCTTCAGGCCAAACTACTTCGTAAGGACAGACAGTTAAGTAGTACCATTTTAACAATATGTGCGAAAACATCTAATTTGCATACGTGAGGTCAAAAGTTGGTCAAAATTAAGTTTTTTGAAGTCAAAAAATGTCAAAATTCTGATTTTTTGGTCAAAATCTTCCGTTTTTTAGGTAAACAAATCGCTCTTATAATATATAAGAATGTGGCAGCACAGTTCCAATAGACGCTAGCGAGTGGCATCTAACAATATAAATTTTCTAAAATGTCAATGATGAGAGAATGTAAGGTGTATATATACGAGAGTCTATCGCCACTGTTGGACCCTGTATAGAACAAACAAATAGCTTGTGTAATAAGTGCGCGGTCTTCACAGAATTCAACATTGGTANNTAAAAGTAAAAGCAGAAATAACAACGCAATTTTTTTACTGAAAACAAGTAGAAGTATCGAGCTCCCAAACAAGTCAAAACCAATTAAAGGTGAAGTAGAAAATGATTGCATGAAAAGTACTCAAGTATTNGTTTCAAAATGTAGATTCNGTCAAGTATTGTATACTTTTAGAGGTCAATAACAGTCGGAGGCGGATACATTAGAAATGGAATATTAGTCTTCTCGATTAACGCCACGTAAGTAATAACATAATAGATAGGTAAGATTTATTGAGATACCATGATACAGGGGTATTTCGCTGGGTTCTTATTGCAATTTCACTATATAAATTGATGCTAACTCAAATAAAAAATTATTTTCAAGTACCGAAAGTAAGAGTAGTTTTGCAGAAAGAGCTGATAGTATAAGTAGAATTATATAGTCTAAAAACATGGCCCATTGAGTAAGTGGTATAAATTAGGCAAAATCCACATGAATATTACGAAAAATACAAGCACGGTATTGCGTCATTGATTAGCTCTGATATATGGATGAATGCAAGCGTGNCNANNNNTCAATTGTAACCTATATGTTGTTAAATTCATTNCATGGACCCCGTCATGAATTTGGTTTCAAGGTCACGGGGTTCGTTCACAAGGNTACCTGTGATCACTAAAAAGAGACAGATGAGGCNCAGAGACCGATATAGTGCAGTGGTTCTNAACCTTTTTGACCTCGCGGCATACTTTGAAAATGAAAATTAGTTCGCTGCACACTAGCACAGTGGTTCTGAACTCTTTTGGCTTAAGGCAAAGGCAAACTAGCGGAATGCGTATANCAGCAACCACAGTCTTACATGAGGTGGTCAGTGGTCACTGACGAAGTACTTCTACCTTTTCGGAGCACTCAAGTAGGCTTTTCTCNTCTTTAGAGAAGAAATTNGGTNTTCTTTTATCNCTGCGNACATGTCACAAATACGTCTGCGAATGGTATCNTTTGACATGGGGATCGTTTTAAATTCTTAGCNAACATTTTTTTACAATTTTATTGCCGGCAGGAANAAGAACTTTNTCTGATTCCGTGTGAGNTTTTGAACNATCAGNTATTATACCTCTGTTACCACATAACTGGCCTACTGAGATCTNGTTGAAACTTCANGCCGAGGTTNATTTNATAAGATTGGCTTGACCATAAAATCTGCCCACCACCTCATTGTCGATGNAATTAACNNTCACATCGAAGAGTCGAATCACGATCGCCNCTAACAAATACATAGGCGCAGAGGTGTATATGGATGCCNAACGCATTTCCATGCAGATCGTGTAATAGCTCCTGTGAGGATAGCAATACCTCAATAGTCTTACTGGCAGCCAGCCGCTGTTCAATTGTAGCCCCAACAAACCGGGATAATAAACCTCAGCAGCGGTGAAATCTTNNTAACTGATGNAATTTGATCAACTTTACTTCTCAATTCTCAAATTTGTCGCCTGCAATATTACGTTGCGCCCTGAGCCTACATTTTACTTGCAGTGCTGGCACGCTATACCTAACAATTGCAATGTGAATGGCTATATGTTGCCAATTCTAATTTGTAAACGTGAACATCACTTCCAAATGACTNCATTTCTCGATGGTGGGAATGCCTTCCTAGATTTTGGAGGTTTATGTAGGCTCCTAGTTGTCCTCCGATCTGCAAAAGCAGTGTCTTACAAAAAGTGGGCCGTTCCATAAGTTGGCATCTCAGGAATNAAAATAAGTAATATCGGCATGGTGTAATATGATCATCGATGACGAAGACATGGCAAGAATACGACTACAAATAGAAACAGAAAAATGTCATCAACCTGCGTCATGTCCCTGTTCTGCCTNCGGTTCTGATGGGCCGGANGCAGAACAGGGACATGACGCAGGTTGCTGTCACGGNCCAATTGCACGACTTNAGTTATCATCNTCCTAAATGCTANTATATGTGGGCAAACTAGCGTATCATACCCATTGACGGCGGAGGCCCCAGTTTGATTCATGGCANTGCAGTAGCAAGTTACGAAGCGTCGCAGATTTATGAGATTGTCCGACCCTATACGTTGCTGTACTCAGAGCGTCTTTACAATAAAAAGCCAGAGAAAGACCCAATCCATTACCTAATGGGGATGTCAGAATGAGATACCGTAACTAGGGTCGTCTCGACATCCTTGTATCTGTTCACTGCATCGGATTGTACCTCGCATGTCTTGATCGGGTAAATTCAATAAAAAAACCAACTATGACACACTCAAAATTTGGATTTTTGTTATACTTCGACCTAGTTTACCTCATTTGCTCGTGGCACACCTGAGCAGTTCAATTGGCACACTAGTGTGCCGCGGTACACCGGTTGAGAACCACTGATATAATGTATCGGTTTGGAATCACTGCTCTATACCCAGCAATATGATAGGTAATCGAAATGGAACACAATTATGCCAAATGGCGTGATATCTACAATACACATCAGCACAGGCAGCAAACACAAGCTTAACGATCACCTTACATAACATATATATCCCGGGGAAATAGCGAAGTAGATATGGCGATACTCGAGATAGACGAGGTAACACGATAAACCGCGAGAATTCCCAATATCTCCGTAACTTTTTCTCTCATCAATTCTTACTATAAAAGCGAGGTTGTCGCGAATTTGTCTGGAAATCATAAATATAGATTGATTCCGCGTCTACGATGTAGCTGGGTTACTGAAAGGTCACTTTCTGCTCGACATTAGAACGCGTTGATGAGTGCCAATTATTGTTTTCGTCATCCCGTTGTTTTTGATCCGCAGCGGCATGACCTTGTCCTTTCAAGCACCAAGGTGTTCCACTAAAGTTATATTAAGATTTGATGTGTAAGAAATACCTTATAGTCCTGTGTTAAGCGTGTCGTTCTACTACATAAAGCTATACGTACTTGTTAGCTTAGTAGTCTGATTATCTGAGTGTGGAAATGATTTATTCACGAAATCGATCATTTTTATGATACGGTTAAGTTATTCAGGCAAAATAAAGAAATATGATATTCGAAAAAAATAGTGTACTTTTAGACTCGTGAATATCCATGCACGGACTGATTGCTGGTATTTGCTACTGCTGAAGAAAAGGACACGTATATTGACGTTCATCTATAGTTATTTATATTTGCACCGGTAAAGAGTAAATAAGCTCAAGGATGATATTTTAACAGAATCCACTGCATTAGCTAAGAAATCCCTATTCGCAAACAGCGGAGCTGTTCTAATAGTTCATTGCCTAGCTGAAAGATAGCTTGGCCAGTATTTATGCTATAATAGGAAGTATTTTGAGTCCCATTCAATCGCTAGACGTCGTCGAGTACGGTCGTCTCTTGATTAGCTCTTGTCAGCTCTATCAAAGCACCGAGTCGTTCAGACAGAGGCGCTTTGTCATTTCATTATCTAACCGTATCAGTTAATCACCAATAGATACACTAGTCAGAGTAGTCTAGTCAGTAGTTCTCCAATTCCTCTTGTAGGAAATGGAGAACATGGACGCAGAAACGTCTAGTCGTATGAAGCGCAAGAAGTGTAGCGTTAAGGAAGCTGAGAGTGACTCCGATGAAAATGGAAATGGCGCTAAGGTTATAGCTAGAGACTATGCAACTACGCCTAACAATCCAGATCCTTGTCCTAAAGTAACATCTCCTTCGCAAGTATCTTCTGCCGTACCGTCTTCCATCCCTGTCTCGGGAAATCTCAAGGTTTTGCTCAGTGGAGAGGGTAGACTAATGAAATCGTATCATCCAGACTTGGTTAATAAGGCACTTTATGCGTCAATAGGCAGCTATGCTGATATCAAGGTTCTTCGCTCGGGTGACATCCTTATCACTTGTAACAACGAAAAGCAAGCAAAGCAGCTCCTTGATTGCACCATTTTGAAGTCCGCATCGACAACCATTAAAATTAAGACATCAATCTTTCAACCCAGACCATACGCAAGTCGCGCAGTTATCCCTGGAGTACCTGTCGAAATATCGGAACAGGAGCTCTTAGAGAGTTTTCGCAGCATGAATGTAATTCATGTTAAAAGGCTCACCAAAAAAAAACGAAAGATGGCACTGTTAGTACAACTGCAGTTCTGCTGTCTTTCAGCACGGTCACGATTCCACCGCACGTGATGTTCCACTATCTTCGTTTTAAAACGAGACAATATAATCCACCGCCAACGAGATGCTTCCAATGCAATCGCTTTGGGCATGTCGCCAAGCACTGCCGCGGAAAACGTTGCTGCTCCAAATGCGGTGGCCGTGATCACACGTATGACGACTGTTCAAACAACAAAAAATGTGTAAATTGCAACGAGGAACACAGCGCTGCATATGGTGGTTGCATCATATACAAGGAAGAAGCCAAATTTAATGCTCTTAGAGAGGGATATCATATGTCCCTCACACAACCACAACCACAACCCAAGGAAACTCCCGAGACCATGTCTGAGTACCATGAGTCGGTAATCGTAGACGATCCTGCCCCCAACAGACTTGACGTACACAGGATCTCAAAGCCATACCCGCAGCGGCTTAGTTATAAGAATGTACTAACCCGTGGTCGGAGTTACAGGCCTACCACCCCACAGCCCAACGACGGTGACCTGCGCCACTGGCGACAACCACCACCTGCTCGAACTGCTGCCAACCCCACAGTCGAAACCGCATCAAGCGGGCTTGCTTCTATTGACCCCGTAGTCCTCCTTGCGCTCATTGCTGAAATCGTTAAGATAACTGTAAATGCTTGCAAATCTAGCGACAGTGGTACCGTTCTACATACTGTTGTAGCCAAAGCTGCCAGCAAATATTTGGGATTTTCTGTTGACCCAGTCTCTCTGAAAAATGTCACAAAAAGCTTTGGTGAGACCGAAGACACTCCCTCCCAGACGTCAAATGGCACTTTAAATGGATAATCACAACTCTTTAGTCATTTTACAGTGGAACTGCAGGGGCATCTATCGCAAGCTACACGAATTTAAGCACTACTTGTCAACCTTAACCATTCAACCAGACGTTATTCTTATTCAAGAATCCCATCTTGTCCAAAAGTACACACCAAAACTAGGGGGGTACCAACTATTCCGCCGTGATAAGACGGTGCACTCTGGCGGCATTGCCACTTTTGTTCGAGCATCGCTCAATGCGTCTCTTTCGAACAATGTCTCGTCAGCCGTTTTTGAGGTACTATGTGTGCGAGTAGGGAACTTGAACATATGCAACGTTTACATACCCCCGGACTGTGAAACTACAGCTAGTGATTTTAGGATATTCGGCTCTTTGTCATCACGCTCCATTATATGCGGCGACTTCAATGCGCACCATTCTTCATGGAGCCACTCGACAAATGCACGTGGCAACCAACTCTGCGAAATAATGGATAGAAACGACCTTGTCCTGTTGAATTCATCGTCACCCACTCGTATGAATATTGCGTGTGATGCCGTCCATCGCTGGTCACTTCTTGATCTGTCGATGTCGTCTCGGGACATTGCGGCGAGATGTGCCACAACAGTAACCGACCAGCTCATCGGTAGTGATCACGTTGTAGTCCAGACCACATACAATAATAGGGCGTCGTGCAATTCATCAAAACGTAGATGGGATTACAGTAAGGCGAACTGGTCAGCCTTCTCGGCTGCTGCGGATTTCCACCTCCAATCCAACTTCGTTCCTATGGGGGAAACTGAAGACCTTCACCGCCATTTCACAAATAGCCTACTTTTAGCGGCGGGAGAGTCGATCCCACGACCGAAAATATCAACGAAAATAGCCGTACCTTGGTGGAACGTGGGATGTACCCGTGCTGTGCGCAGGAAAAGGGCTGCTTACTTGAAAATGAAACGTACGTTTCACATTCGAGACGTGATCGCCTTCAAACGCATGAGAGCCGAATGTCGAAAAACCATCCTTTCTGCTAAACGCAAATGTTGGGAGGATTTTTGTGGTACATTGGACTCCCGTACGCAGATGGCGAAAGTCTGGCACGTTATGAAATCTATGTCGGGAGTGCATACGTTCAATTCCATACCAACGCTGAAGTCGAACGGGTCTATTTCTCAAAATAACAGAACCAAAGCTAATACACTGGCTTCACACTTCGCAAAAACGAGCAGCTCCGACAACTACCCAGCAGGATTTCGTATAACGAAGGCTAACTTTGAAAACACGGTTCATCTTACCGCTGACAACGAACCAGATCGGCACAGGAATTCGATCATAAACATCGAATTCACTCTTGCCGAACTGAATCAAGCTTTGCGTAGCCGAAAATCAACTTCACCCGGGGAGGACTCCATAGGGTATTCGATGTTAAAAAATCTATCATCCTCCGGTCGCACCGATCTTTTGAAACTATACAATGCATCCTGGGAGACGGGGAAATTGCCAGTCTCGTGGAAACATGCCATAGTCTGCCCAATTGCCAAAAAGGGCAAAGATCCTACCTCTGTGGAATCGTACCGTCCTATATCTCTCACGAGTCACATTTGTAAAGTCATGGAAGTAATG
>ATSW01114439.1:0-15720 GCA_000444245.1 Botryllus schlosseri
CTTTTAGCGAATAAATTAACAATATGAAGTTATTGTTTCGCGTTAACATAATACTTTCCCTAATAATAATAATTTAATATAAATATAAATTATAAGAATACTTCTCATTAATTTTATATTATCTCTGAAGATCCGCTACACTGGCATTGCAGTCTGGAGTCTCTGAAACTGCCGATACATAAATCCATGAATAAGTAACTCGACTGCATTTTGATTTGCTTCTCTGAAAATGCACGAAATAATTCGAATGCCGTGCATGCGGGGTGGCAATTCTGCAGCTAACACTACGCCATAACTACGCTTTTTGTACTTTCGTAACATTAGATAACGAAGGCAGAAATTATACATATTCGCAAGATACTATTGACGGTATTGATTTATAATCTAAAAATCAGTGAATACCACGGTCATGTAAATCACCGATACCGCTCGCTTTATAAAAAGTTGTAAGTGTACTATAATACGGCATAAAGCGAACTGTTGTCTGGCTTACCTTGCGTATAAGCCTTTTCAATCCTTCGTATTTCGGTTTTCAAACCATTTGCGGCTAAACAAGAAGTAACATATGGTATTGTACATTCCTCGAGAGTAGTATTTCTTTGTTGTATTTGTCATCGAGCAAATCAATATTCGTGTCTCATGTGTCAATTTGTGATTACTCACATATTTGATAATCCTTTTGATTGTCAATTACGGTATCATTGAGAGATGTCAACTCGATCACGATGCCATTTAGTCTTTCTTCCTCTAGAACGGTAAATTACATTTGAACAGTGTGAAACCTGAGAGAATGCTCATGTAAAATGTATTTAATAACCATTATTGACATAATTAGGATTCCATAGTATTTTATCCATTATATACTGCGTATGTAGTATCATTGAGTATTTTGCAATTACAGCCTATCATTTGACTTACCTATTTTATATTCCCCTTTCAGACTTGTCACAGTGTCATTGAGAAGTCGAAATTCTGAAATATATTACAAGCATCATATATGCATCCTAAAATTCGCGCCATGAGGTCGATTGCATTGACTCTACATTCAACCTCGCGTTTTTAGTCCATCAGCTTTCCTGCAATCAGACGGAGAGAACAATGATGTGATATGCTCCAATCGAATAGTATTCAGGTATATGATAATAATATTAGTGTATTAAAAGTAATATTCAGCATCTCATACGTTGCGATGCGGTTCACTCCGGTGTTCGTGGCATCCTAATTACCTCAACTGTACTTTTCGGTATTTGCACGCATAATGTCCAGTACACGTTTCATGATATACATGAAATTATTCAATCCACCTTGCAAATTGGCATGTCGAATCCTTCATATATCTTTCTTGCACTTGGACCAGTTATGATACAATGTAATTATAAATAATAACATATTTGTATCAGACTTTCGAAGTATGGTTTTACAATGTCGCAAACNCNTGNNAGTNTNNNGGATTTCCGTAAACTCACCAATCCCATAATCCTTTTTCAGCATCGTTATAGTATCATTGAGCAATTTGCATTCTGTAGTATAGAAGTGTTACCGTAAGTACGCATGAAATAGAAACAAAATATCAGAAAATAAATTCGATCACGAACATAAAATAAGATATCCAACTCACTTCGCAAATCGTTTTCTTCTAACATGCGAATCTGATCATTAATATCTTCATGTACTAAAGAAATTTAAATATATATCTACATCACCTTGAGAGAATAACAGAAAATCTGATATTTTGATAGGACAGGGGTGGGCAAACTACGGCCCGCGACACCATTTTGTGCGGCCCGCGAATGCATCGAGAAACGTGTTAGAAATATTGATTAAAATGTGCAGTAAAAAGTCAAATTACTGAAGCGACTCGATTGAACTTTTTTAAATACATTTTATCATGAAATTGATTAAGTTATAATCTTATTGTTGTATTTTCTTATTTTATTTTTAATACAATAGCCCAACCTAGGGGCCAAGCATTTTGAAACGCTTCTGTTGCTAAATATCCAAGACAATCAAAACGGAAATGAGTGAGTTCGGATCATAATTGTGATTTCAGAGTAGAACTTTCAGCGCTGTACTTAAAAAAAACGCTTCGTGCGTGTGTTTGGTACATTCGTCCTCTATATGCGCAGTTAGTTGCAAATCATTTATAACTTCGGTCTCTACTCATTAGGGCTGTTCAAAATTAACCTTTTTTCCTGAATCTTGCTGGTTACTTGATTAAATCGTTAGGTTGCCTTAAAAAACGACGCTCGCAAAATTTGAATTCATTCCAACCAATATTCACGGATTTCGTAAAGTTTGAAAATTTTGAATTTGCCTTGAAATGCAAAAATATTTTTTTTTAAATTTTCCTTCCAACCATATGAAATTGTTGCGCTGTCTTCAAAAACGATGGAAAACAAATTTGACTCAATTCCAAGATGCAGAAGCGGAGTTATTCAAGTTTTTTGATGATGATTCTGGGATGATCCACCAATCAAGGATAATCCCAGAATTATCAAAGAAAAACTGAAATAACTCCACTTCTACGGCTTCGAATTGAGTCAAATTTGTTTTGCATCGTTTTTGGAGACAGCGCAACAATTTCATGGGGTTGGCATAAAAATTTGAAAAAATTTTTTTTTTGCATTTTTAGGCAAATTCAAAATTTTCAAACTCTACGACAGGGGTTCTCAACTTCCCTTGTATAACGGGCCGCATTTTAACAGCAAAAGGCGCTGCGGGCCGCAGAACAATAGTACCATGTATTTGTGGGCTAATATTAAATTTGGGCTACTGTAGCCTATTTACCAGTCGTATACGGGCATTTAGTACATTTTTATGCATTATAAAGTATTAATGGACACTGGACAGCGTTTGTAAGTTTGCAGCTGCTGCTTGTTGTGAGAATATGTAGTGTAGGCCTATCTTCTGGCGGCGCAAGTAAATCTTTTCATGAAGGGTGCATTGCATTCGTTGCCAAGTCGGTATATGCAACTTCAAACCCTACCACCGGAGAACCGAACTCTCTGTTTCAATGCGTGAGCGAGCAAGTATAAATTACGGTAACTTTTGCGTTACAGAGGCCATTATCACATTGAGCTCTGAGAGATATGAGAAGAGGCCTGGCGTTCGGGGCCATTTCTGAGAAAACCAATCACCCCATATCATTTCCTTCCATGCCTGGGGCAGAAGCCAGCTTTGTCAAGTTGATATTTTTCGCTGGTCCCCTCCCCACGTTTGCCAAGCCAGCATTTCCTCTGCATATATTATGCAAAGTGTNGNAGAGANNCGTCCGAGGCTGGGTTAAAGTAGTCTACGCGGCAACTTGTTNCAGNACATGCGNTAAAAGATCNACTGGCANTAATGTTACTCCTCTGGTCACGATTGAATCGGACGACTAGAAATTTGTCCGGTGATGTTGCCCTTGCTGCTAGTCCGGAAACAACAAATATTCGCGAATAATGTCAAGGTTTNATAAAAATCACACCGTCTACAGTAGATTTCTTAGGTTTAGCCATATTCCAAGCAATTTTGAACGATGCGTCTGTAACGTAGTCGGCAATCTCAACAACCGTTCGCAGTGAGTCAAACACTCATTAAAAGTGTAGGCCTACTACATAGCGGCATTATCTTGAATCNGAGTCCAGCCTAATACCGATTCAAAACAATAACAATCTGAAGTCGAGCATATATCAAGAAACGCCCCATTAAAGCAGTGGTTCTCAAACTCTTTCAGACACNNCTACCTTTTTGATAGGGAAAGATTTCGAGCCCCCTAACNTGATATAACATAATGAAACCAGAATGCTAGGAATACAAACGGCAGGTTTGATGGCATGNAAGGNTATGGCTGTTGATGAGAGAATTCTCAAATATGAAACCAGACTATACACAGTGAAATAACTATGAATTGGAGATATATTGCGCGCAGCGCGAACATTTTTTTCAGTCGACCTCATTTTTGCGCCCCCTTCAGATGCTTTCACGCCTCAAGGGGGTGCGCCCCCCCAGTTTGAGAACCACTGCATTCAAGAATGAGTAATCAAACGAAACAGATACGGTCCGATAAAAGTGCTAAGTATCTAAATTAATTTGTAGCAATACTGTGTTAGTAGTAGGCTATGAGTTTATAATGAAAGATGTCGCGGGCCGCAAAATAATCGTCTGCGGGCCGCATGCGGCCCGCGGGCCGCGGGTTGAGAACCCCTGCTCTACGAAATCCGCGAATATTGGTTGGAATGAATTCAAATTTGGTGTGCGTCGTTTTTTAAGGCAACCTAACGATTTAATCAAGTAACTAGCAAGATTCAGGAAAAAAAGTTATTTTTGAACAGCCCTACTACTCATCCATAATGAGTAGTCCAAAGCAATACAAAAAGCGGAAAGTTGAAGATGAATGCTGCTGCAATCAATAAAGAATCAACTTTTAGGCGGGCATTTTACGTTCAGGCGTCGATGGTAACACAATTCGTATTACTTGTCATAATTTGACATATTAAAATGAATTCGTTTCTGCAATTCAAAACACCATTTGAATCCAAACATCCGAATAATAGGCACAATTTATCGAATTATGAGGTGCAAAATAAATCAACGGAATTATGTTTGAGACAGTAGTAAATTATGATGATGTCGTCCCCACAAAATAACGTGAAAGAGTCAAGTTGAATACAGTGAGCCCTATGCTGAAACTCGTTTAAAGGTAACATGTTGCTGTCAGAAATGTGTGTTCTGAAGTTTTACCAGACGGAGAATAAACATATCTATAAGCCGATCGTTGCTCACATATTCAAATTTCCATCCTATTTAGACGAATTGATTCCGGATGGCCGGTTTATAAAATCTCGGTGATGTTTCTGACGCGTGTGCGTTATCATCAAATCACCATTTTAATTGTTTTAATATACGTTCATATGTACACATATTTACTATCTCCACGTCTTCGGCGGCTACTTTATATAAGGGGTCCTGAAAGTATGGGTCGCGATGGTTATAATTTTGGGTCGCGATGGCATCTGAGCGATCTTTTAATATGTAATATGTAATATTTGTTGAATTTCTTTCAACTATTATAGGCCAATCATCAGCTAGACGCGTAGAAAAGTCATTACAGCAACTAGGCTCGATCATAAAAATGTGCCGACCGTTGTATTGGTTTGAACCCACCACAAGATTTGTCCCACCATGTTTTCTCTAAAAAACACTGTCGGAGAGCATTAGGATGCTTTAGTGAGGGGTGTGCAAGCGCAGTGTGCAACGATCGGGTGCGAGACTATGAGAGAGATGACTTGCGATGCAACCCCCACTGCGCCAGGACACATGCAGACATTATGTTTTGGCGAGGATAGCGATAGGTAAAGTGCGGTGCCAAAAAATTGCGGGCGATAAAACCAAATGACCGTCGCTGGTAGGCTAGTACCTCCGATGTTGATATCACCGCGGTCGTCGAAATGGTTGGTACCGAATAGTTTGAGTAGAATGTCAGCACATGTGCGACCCGAGGTCAAATAACACACTCCAATTTGAAATTGCGTGAGTCAGAGATGTTCAATGTTCATTGTTCATAGAGCTGCATTGCGTACGACTGCTGTCCGTGCGTTCTCTGCATCGTACACATGCCCGTAAAATGTAGCATAGCTATATTTAAATGCATATGATTTGATGTACTAGGCTTGGGTCGCGAAATGCCACTAAAACTGTCGCTGTCAAAATGGTTTAAGAACCACTGCTCTTATCATCGAATAAAAGCTTGAGTTTTGGCTTATAATTACGATTTTACTATAGTGCGGCCCGCAAATCAATTCAGATGTTGAATGCGGCCCGCGAGCTGGAAAGTTTGCCCACCCTTGTGATAGGACCTACTAATGATATTTCATATATTTATTAATGACGTTTAAGAGAGAAAAAGAATCAATATTTGTAAAGCCACAGAAACGCGTGTTTTCAATATAGAAACATAATTTGCGAATTTATGCTTTTATACTGTCGGAAACTTGAACTAGCAGACATGATTTCGAATTCTAGTGTAACCAAGATATAGAATGGATGGAAAGGCGAAACACATATTCCGCTTACATCGTATATCGCTGCTTTTCAAAACTTTATCTTGGTTTTTGAAATCATTAAATAGGAAACAAATGAAAATGTCAATTCAGATTCACTGATAGAATGAACGATATGATATGATAAGAAATTCTACATCATATTTAGCAGCGATAACTCACTTATCTGATTAGCCCGCTCATTAGCTGTCACGGCTCGATTGAGCTGGTGTGTTTCTGGAATGAATATACTGTTGATGAACGATGCCATGTCAGTGTACGAGAGTCTCCCAACTCGAACAACATACGTCGTTTGACGGAATCGTCCAGTCTTTGCTTAGGGTCACCATATTTTTGCGAAATAAATTCCGTACTCATTTTAGCGCCCAATAGCGGATTACAAAATGAGATATGACACATTGCCTGCCATTATGACGTCACACTAGCAAAGCTTTGCCTATCGACCAGAGGTGATCACGATCCGGAACAGGAGCCGCTATAATGTTACACAGGTGCATTTATGTGGTTGTGTGTTGTGACCAGGACCGAATCACCATTTTTTTCAGTCTCCTCCCATCCAAATAAACACTGAAATGGAGCCCACCATATGGTCATCGATGTAACTTTTTTTTCGAGAGGGGGGCTACTATATACATCTGGTTACTATATGCGTCTGGTCGTTAAATTTTGTGACTGAAAACGGTCTATAATATTGGTTCTTCCATACACTGCTAAAGAATTTTCATCCTCTCCCCGCGCACACTAACATGGTTATCGGTAAGGCTGGTGGAGGATGACAGCTTCGAAAATGAAGAGAACGTAATTATACATCATAAAGTCATGGCATGTAACACGGAAAAGAGTATTTATTAGCGTAAATGCCGCTCCGCACCAGCAGGTTGCACACCCGGTGATTTTCAACGTTTTACGGTCGCGACTCCATTTCTAATTTGAAAATGTTCTGTGCTCCAGCTCTAAATTTGATAGGATGATTACTGAACAACGGTCAGCACCTTTGCCCATACTTACTCATGACTTATTTTGGAATCTGATTACGTTCAACATCTTCGCGAACCCCAGAATAAACGCGAGCGACCCCCAGGTTTAGAGCCCCTATCTTTAGATAAAGCATCTAAATCACCTTAGCCGACTCTCGGAATATACACCGTCCTCCTATAATTGTGATCAAAATTAGGCTTATTTCAGTAAATGATGGCTATTTTTATTTATTTCGGTCGAATGTTTGTGAGTTCGGAGGTGGTCCACATATTAAAATCGATGTGACACTCAATCGCGCGTAGCACGACGAAAAACTCCGAGTGGCATAAACCTGCCAAAAATAATCTCGTTGATGCTGATTTACGAAATAACTTTGATCCTATCTCAAGCCTTCAAAATTCCTGACATTTAGGCATTTTTTATAATTTCCTCCCGGACGCAGTTTGAATAGTGAAATTCAGGATATGTCCGTGAAATTGCGGACGTATGGCAACCCTCTCTTATCTCCGTGTTAAATTCATCAGTAGCTAAATCAAACAATAATATTTATTTCATTTTATTTTTATGGTAAAAGAGATAACTCTGTATGTATTTTATATAATCCCTTTATCTGCGACACTCCACAAAATAGTTTCGTTAACTTACCATTCCGAATGGTTCGCTGACATTCAGTCACGAAGAAGCTCAAATTGTGCTTTTCTGGAATTTTGAAGTATTTGGATTATCAGAAATTCACGTAATTATATCGGACAAAAAACAATGAAAAAATGTACATATCTTACGTTGCTCGTCGCTGCGTTCCAACCGACGTATCTGAGCGTGCAGATCACTGTCAACTAAAAGATATATTATTAGAAGATATATTTCGGTTCTTATATCATGACTATGTGTACGCATGCACTCAAGTTTCTACTTGGTGATATATTCACTCATTTCTCCGTCTCATTCTTTTATCAAATCAAGCATGTTTTCATCGATAAATTATGGTGTAATAAATATTCCTTTGCTGCTCGCAGTACCCCAGCCGGTGATGTCCTTTCGTTAACCGCTCGTTGGCGTTTTGATAAGTTATTTTATATGTTTTTCATTTTTTTTCTCTGTTAAAAGGCAGGCGCTTTATTAACATTTCTTGAACCTAGAGTTATTTTATGTTTGTTAGTTTGTCGTGGTTTTGATTTGTAACCGATCAATTCTTTTTTGCGGCTCTTCGTACTCCATATTTGTTAGTATGGCGTTTTAATTTTTTTTATTTTATTTTATTTCAATTCCATTTCTTTTTTAAAAATGGGGTGAGAAAATAGTCCAGTATCTCGGGGTAAGTGTAAGATGATGTGGGAACGTAAAATATTCAAGGTGAGTGCAATGCAATCGTGATTTGACACTGTAGGCAGCGGCATCAATTTATCGTAATGCATACCGTTATAGTTTATTATCGTGTGCTTGACCTTGACACATGTGCATTTGAAGAGCGAAATGAAAGTAAAAAGGTCACTTTCCGTTTTATCGTCAAACTTCATCAAGAGAACCACGAGTACCCAAATACTTTCTCACCGACCCTCGGTCTGTGAATCCCAGGTAAAGTACCACTGGTCTATGTAATTAAGCGATCTAGTGGGAACCTTTTAAATCTCATTCATGATCTGTATTGTTCGATATATAGGCCTATGAGCAAGCAAATGTATTTCGACTCACTACTCTGCTGTGCAGAGTCCATTCTTGATACCGCATGCTGCAAATCCTGAATAACTAGGAAGTAAGGCAATGGTTACATTGTCATACTCCGAAGACGAGACCTTGTACACATTCGAAAATGCTCCGACCTATGTATGACCTATCGCATAGATTGAGAACATATAGTTGCAAAGCTATACATAACGAATAAAATTTCACGGGCAATATATGTGATTGTAAGTGGAAACGAAATTATTTCAATCCCAAATGAGAGAGCCGGCTCAATAAAACCAGTCAACGAAATATATTTACTACCTATTATCTTATTAGATTCCACTTACTTTTGTCATCCGCACTTTCCAGCATTGCCACGAAGTTATTCAACGTTCCAGTTTCTGAAAGTTCAACATCTTTTTAGCGCACCTAAAATATAGAATAGAAGCCGAATTCCATGCGGGGAAAACTGGTGGTGCGGCTTGACCTTGAACATTGAATGGTTCTTACATAGGCTACTTATATAACACTGTCATACTCACGGTTTTGGTGAAGTAATTCTCGAGTGGCGCTCTCATTGGCCAATGCATTGCTAACTGAAAGCGAGAATAGGTTTCACAGCTTTATACGGAAGAAGGTACCAAGTTTGGGACCTCGACACACGGTAAAAACAATACAGAGAACATAGATAATGTACCAAACGACCACACACTATAACTTTCCAATTCGTCGTAGCGAAATACCAATACCATCTAATGAATTTAATTGCTGATATGAATGCTCATCGCACACCGACCGTTATTCCATAACCAATATACCGCTCAAAAACGCTACAGTCAGGTGAATGCCGCTTATGCTAGCTTCTTATATGTTATTAGGTTTGAAAGTTTGCGAAGGTATTTGGGACACCGATTTCCGCAAATCTCAAAGCATATAATCTGTCAAAATGATATGGTTTCCTTCTAAACCGGGTAGAAATCTGAACCCAGAACTCCCAACACTGCTGGTAATAGTCTGCGCTTCGCCCATTCGAAAGCTATCACGCTACAGGGTGCTTAGGTGCACAACTCGTGACATATACTACGCCCGCGAAATATATATCTTTGAATAGCTCACGATTTGAATGAAGACTTTCGAGAGTTGACAATGTTTCATTAAGCAGTTGTATTTCTGAAAACATATAAAAACGTGCTTCGTTCATTCAAGTATTGCACACATTCTCAAATGTCACTTTTCACCAGGGCCGGCCAACCCGTGGCCCGCGGGCAATATGTGGCCCGCGCGAAGGTTTTGAGTGGCCCGCGAGGTGATTATCGAAATTAGTAATATTATTGACAATGGATTACCAAGATTGTGGACTTGCAAGACCAACCATAAATTTGATTAGTCTGGCCAAAACACTTACGATGTGACGACTAAAATATCAGTTCTGACGCATTGGCAGATCATATTTTAGGTAGATCTTCGTACATTACAATAAAGCAGAACATTCTGCAGTACAGATTTATCTAAAGTAAAGATGTTCTTCACGCTTTCCGCAATACGATGTCACTCGAGATCTTGTTTTAATATATCATTTCACTCCTCCTGAAAATGAAAGAACGCCACATTTACCACATTGAGCAGGGGCGAGCAACATACGGCCCGCGGGCCGGATCCGGCCTGCGACGGGATTTTGAGCGGCCCGCAGACAATTTCCGGTTTTTCATGACAATGTGGCTACATACATGTGCGAGCCAACATTTTCGACCATGACCAAGCTGCGTTACAATCAAGCTCAGATGTTCTCAAACTTTTTTCAGACACGCCCCCCTCCCCCCTTATGATAGAGAAACATTTCACGCCCTCCTATCGTCCTATCACAAAATGCAACTAGTATGCCGGCAATCCCAGCGGATATTTTGTTGGCATGGAAGGCTATGACTATCTATGAGAGAATGGTCAAATATTAAATTCGGACTACACACACCACATAGACAAAACCCTGAATTGGAGGTAAATCGCGGGAACCGCGAACAATTTTTCAGTTGATCGCAGCGTCGCGCCACCTTCAGCTGCTTCCAGTTTGAGAACCACTGATCTAACTGATGTTCATTGTTCACGTGTAGTCTCTTCCAAGGGTGTCTACGTCCGACATACGGCTTAAGTTCAAAAAACTCGTTGAAAGCTTTGATCTGCCACAGATGTCTCATTGACTTCAACAACCATTGAAGTACATTACGTTCATAAATTCATTGAATACCCATATTGGCCTCAATGCTTTAAATTTAGGGCTGTTGGATTAGCAATAAGGTCGATTATCGCGTTCGCCAGGCTTTATCAACCCAGGAATAAGGACACCGGTTGATCGCAGCGCATAACAAAGTGTAGATAACTATAGTTATATATAAAAACTGCGTACAATGCGTACCATTCTTACGCACAAATGAGTTATCTATAAAAATTGCGGAATGGCTTCGATAGTTATGTAATCACCATTGCAGAGCTATATCAATATTCTATAATCCGTTTCTTAGCTGTACCGTACTAATTGGGCACGAATTTCAGTTGCCGATGATGATAATTCTGCTTATAAGAGTAGCAGTATCGTTATCATCAGGCTTCCGTTTCATTCAACAAAATGAAAACTGACAGCCTATAGCGCGTTGTCGCATTGTGATGCATCATATAACGCTACTTGATTGAAAAATCAGAATACCTCGACACACCAGCGCGCGTAACCTTTTCCAACTTTTTGCGTGCGGATTAGCAGTTTTTAATTGCACGATTAGCATTCTTCCAGATCGGCTAACTTTATTATCTCCGCTCTTAAAGTTTACATGGAATACGATTCATTCCTTGTATAGACGGATAAACCCGCGATTAATGTATCGATTCAGGAATCCGGCCCGCCAAGTGTTTCATTTTCCCAAATTGGGCCCGCCGACTGGATAAGTTTCCCGTCCCTGACATTGAGTCTAACGATATTAACAATTACGAGAGAAAATGTCGTCCAACATGCGAAATTGCGTTGCGCTTGCAGAAAGACCGTCGACGATGAAACCTATATAGGCACAAAATGATTAACGCAACATGTTGGCCAAATCTTTCGATAGCGGTATGTCCAGGCGGCGAATAGTCTAGTTCGTAAGCTGGTTTGTCAATTGGATGTGGTCCTTAGGCCAAAAAGGTTAGCCCCCCCTGCTTTACACCATGCCAGTCGGATATATGTTAATTTTATTTTATTATGCGTCATATTCTGCAGTAGTTGTGATGGTGGACTTCACAGATTACTGATCCCATGCCTATATTGTGCCACTTGATTGTAGTTATTGTATCTAATCTGAGTCTAAGTCAGTATCATGCATCATCTAACGTGCGAAGTGTAGATGTAGTTTAATCGATTATTGTTTGTGCAATGCAGACTTTATATATATCCAGGGCCTTTCTTTATTACTTTTTCGGACCAGTGCGTCGTATTTATTATTCTGTTTACGGCCCCGTAGTATAATGCTATCAGGAAATTATCCATCGCGAAGAGATACGAAACCTAACACCAGTGGCTCCCAACCTGTGGTACGCGAAGGTCTGCCAGGTGGTACGCGAGTAGATTCTGTTTGTTTGTTTTCTACCGAAGGGAGTTATTAGTTCAGGTGGGTTTGATTTTGAGTTTTTTTTTATGAAGCCGTCGTCGTCGTGGTGGTAAGGTCGTCGTTGTGGGTAGGGGCAATCCTACCTACGGCGGTCTAATAGGTAGAGATCTAGCTGTAAAGCATTGGGATTCTTACCTAACCGAATTCCGTTTTAATATGTTCGACCACAAGAATTCCAAATGGATCCACTACTAAAATCATATGCTGTGCCTTAAAACGGGCACTTCATTTTCTGTTTCTCTGCCTTCGGCAGTTCAACACGGTGGAAACACTTTTGACCGCCTTCGGCGCGCGTAACTTATGTAGAACCTACATTGTAGGTGGTACGCGAGCACTGCATAAAACCTTGAAAGGGCACGTGGGTGGGAAAAGGTTGCGAACCATGGCCTTATACCATCTAGATTTTTGAAGTGCTGCGGCCTCACAGATACGCACATAGATTGTTGGGGTAATTCCAATTTCACGAAAAGCGCCAAGTGTTGCCTAATAGTGTCTGCATATCAGGAAAAGGCAGTGAAGCAGGCCCATGATAAACTATTTCAGTTAAACATTGAATCATTCGATCAGATGCAAGTAATATGTAGAAAGAAACAAAAGACAAATTATTACATTAGATGAAACGATCTATGTTCACAGGCAGGATTTAAATGCGCACCGTTTTTAATTCCGGGGAGCGTAATATTTACGTTTCCCGTCAACCGATCTCAAACGTTCTATCACCTCCGCAAATCGGCGTTCCTCTGAAACACAATTGGGTCGATCAAAGTATTGATGTGATCCAAAGATTTGTAGTACAGAGTCCTTGAACGGTCATATTTTGCATATTGTTTCCTGAATTATGAAATGCTAGTCTTATTGACTGAGCTGTATCTTCTACTGTAATTCGATAATCTTTCAAGTAGCTAGTGCGGGTGTGTGTCTTCCAATTAATCGCATGATAATCGTTGTCCCGCAAAGGAAAACATTCCAGTTGCAGGCAATCTGTTTTCCTCGAGTTGTGGCAACACTTAGTACGCTGTATGGTAACATGAATTTTCGTAACATATATTCATAGATTAGAAAGCGTATTTCGCGATGATGCATGCCGATTTCACGCCCATTCGTGTTTGAATTATACAGCGTACTCTAATATGACCTGGTGGTACTTGTGACCTCATTTATTCCGATCCATAAACCGTCATTTCATAGACTTCTCAATAACATCACGCAAGTCAGTGCATGTAATCGATACCAACCTTCCTATCAGCAAAAACAAATATTGAGTCATTTAGACAGTGATATCGGCGAAAGTTACTTGTTGGGACAGATTGATTATTATTAAGGCCATTTAAAGTCATTAAAATCATACTTTTTTTCTATGCATCAGTAAGTCGTGAAATCAATTTTAACGCAAAAACCGCATCCATATGGGGTATATTAAGAAAGTCATATAAAGGCATATTTTCCTGGTTAGGTCATATCTGAGTGATAAAGTCATATTGCTGTATACTTGTATACTTGTGGTACACTCGACAAGCCTGAATCTTATTCTCTGGTTAAATGCTCTGTGCTAGACAGATTGCCAAACAGTCAGAAGATAATACATGAACTTGACGATGTGGTGAAAGCACTCAAAATTAACAGAGAGGAAGTAAATTTATTGATATCTGACGCAGCAGCTTACGCGTGCTGCGCTGGAAAAGTCTTAAAATAGGTATATCCTAAACTGTTGCATGTAACATGTGTTGCGCATCTACTGCACAATTGCGCCTCGAAAATAAAAGCCTCCTACCCCGAAGTAGACAATTTGAATGCAAAAGTGAAAGCAAGCATCTCCAAGAACAGAAGCAGAGCTGCCGATTTCGATTCATGTGACACACCACCACAGCCCATAGTTACTCGTTGGGGTAGCTGGTTGGATGCTGCTCGATATTATGCCGATAGACTTCCACAAGTGAAAGAAATAGTCAACGCACGGGAAAGTGAAGAAGTTATTGTAAAGAACGTCAAAGATTAAGTGAACGATCCAAAGTTGACGAGTCAGTTAACAAAAATATGCCTCCACTACAACAACATTTCCAATTTGATACTGAAAATGGAAAGTTGTACGTACACTATCAAAGAGGCTCATGCTGATCTAAATGCCCTTGTTTCGGAAAACATCCGCTTGAGCTCAAAGATTACATTAAGAAGCGATTGAACAAAAACGATGTGAAACAAATTATGGAGCTACACAGCACCGTAACTGCCGCACCCCAAACCCCCCAATTGGGGGGGGCGAGCTCGAAGGGGGCCCAAAATTATTTCATGAATTAGCATAAATCATTGAGTATTTTTTGAAAATTTACGCAATTTTTTCAAATATTTTTCGCGCTGCGCGCCGCGAATTCAAGTAGCCGTTTATCTTTATTATTGGGTATTGGGCCGTTACCACGCCACGACCCACCAAGACATACAATCAAGTTTTGGGCCATATAACATGCGACTCCAATAAGTGTGCCAGAACGATCGGCAGCGAGAAAACCTTGGCCGAAAAGGTCTATGCCCTTATGCTGACCGAAGACTTCGTTATATATACAAAATACATATAGGTTTAATTGTCCATAGTCGCCTAAATGACTGGCGCCGAATGTTGCTGTCTTTGCAATCTGAACCTCACAAGACAAATACCATCCCGCTGGGAAAAATTTTATGCCAGTGAAGAAATACCAATTTGAAATCGTGTGCGTCTCTTAGTTTAGAAGCTTACGTTTGGGCGATTCTATATTTTTTGTTATAGCAGACTGGAAGTCACGAAATAACATCATGTAACGAGGTCATATCAACGGGTCCGCCCGCCGAAGATGTTTAATTATTATTTACGGGCCCTCCCGTTTACAAGACACTTCACTCGGCTCTACCGGTGAATCTAATTACGTGAGTAGAGAGAACAATAAATTGATAGCATAATATATATGCAATCGCCGATCTGATTGACCGATTTTATCATAAATTATCGAAAATTTTCGCGCTTGGCGCTGCCTCACAATACAGTACAGATGATTTCGTGACAAACGCGAACAATGTGATGGGGGGGCGTTTTACACCCTATGGGAGCCTAAGACCCACGTTTTTGGGGGCCTGACGAGGTACTGTTTCGTTCCTGCCAATGGGTATACGCCCGAAGATGTTTAATTATTATTGAGTCGTCCTACCTTTTCAAACACACCTCACTCAGTTCTACCGGCAAATCTGATTATGATAAAAATTGATAACAATATATATGCAATTCCCGATCATACTGACCGATTCAATCATGAATTCTAGAAATTTTCCACGCTTCGCGCACTTAGACGACAAAAGCTGATTCACTAAACAAACTCCCAACAAGATGATAAATAGCGGTAAACAGGGTATCGCCGGAGGGGGGTCTGGGGGACGAAGAC
>ATSW01114452.1:0-12918 GCA_000444245.1 Botryllus schlosseri
TTTTGGCTTAAATTTCGGCCAAGGGAGGCACGAGATGAAAAAGGTTGGGAACCACTGATCTTAGGGGAGATGCGAAGCCGTCTGAAAGAAATGATGCTTCTATAACTCACAATGAGTTTAATTTGTGCTGAAACTTGCAAGTTTCACCAAGCGCAATAATCCTAATTATGACATAATTGCGTCGTACCATTCACACACTGATGCTACATTTCGACTGTCACCTAACCTTGCGTTAAACAGAAAATGTCCCCGAATGATATGTAACTGGTGGTGGTCATTGGTTTTTGAATCATCTCATGGTCACGTACGTTTCAACTGAGCTCAATTGGGGAAATAGAAGGGACTAGGCCCCAGGATCGCTAACATGTCTATGTCCTACCTATATGGTAACATTGCATCATGATTATGTGTAACAAAATGTTCAAGTTGAAACTTTTTCGCGTTTGGCGGGATTCACATCTAGCTCATAATTTTTGATCTGTGTGTAGCGAACCGCATAATGCAGTGGTTCCCAACCGGGGAGGGGGGGATTTTGAAATTTTTAGGGGTGAACCTGGCTTTTGCATTGTATCGGGAGATACACTGGGTATACAAGGTTTTTAGATTTTATTTTTTTATTTTTTTCCATGCCACCAAAAATGCATTCGGATTGCGAGCATTCTGGTTGCTCTTTCTACTATTTTTTTATGTGACGATAAGGGGGCGCGAAAAGGGGCGTGTCTGGTATCTGTTGATATCTGCATATGGAAACCTTGGAGCAAACATGAGCATTAAATGTTACTTCCTGTTCAGCCATCTTGATATATTTCCTGATAATATTGTTGATTAGAGGAATAGAAAGGGGAAAGGTTCCACCAATACATCGAAACTACAAAAGAAAGATATCAGTGCAGATGCGACGAACATATTATGGCAGACTATTGCTGGAACCTTTCGAAAAACTGCACTAAATTGATTACAATTGAAAATAGTACAAGAATCAATTTTGCTTTCAGATAAGTTATTGATATTATATTCCAACTGATTATTTTGAATTTAAAATAGGTGGTTGACATAAAACTGATTTAATTAATACAAAGTTATTTGAGTATTTAGGTAAATAGTTATATGCATGATTGAAGTTTATTTATGTACATTATATCAGTGCTATCTTCCCTGATTCCAATTCGTTCAGACTTCGCTATTCACTGGTACAATGGTATCGTATAGGACTAGTTGCAAATTGTATACTGATAATGTTGCGCGAAGTTTTAGATTTGAATACGTCATCCAGTCTAGCGTCAAGTCAAGCGTAAATGGAGCAACGAAAAGAGATAGAGACGACTGAAAAATTATTTAATTCTGATCCGTGCAAATCAATAGTATACATTATAACGATGTAGTTACTCATTTTCATAAATTAATCACATTTCAGCTGTCGTTAGTGACATTACGGTCTGCGTACAACAGCAACATACCAAATATTGTTGTTGAGATCATCTATAGTGATGAAAACTGGGTTTTTGTAGAACAGAATAATTTAGTTTTCGGTAAACTTGAATCCAGTGTTCTTTATCCTCGTTCGATCAGGACCTCTTTTCGACCCATATATTTATATGGTGATGTAACTATTTACAGTCGGTAGCTGTCATCATTAGGGCGGTTTTTTTTTACCTGAAAAAAAGTAAATTTTGACCTAAAAAATCAAAATTTTGACCTAACGTATGCAAATTAGGCGTTTTCCCATATAATGTCAAAATTGTACCAGTTATCTACATTTCCGGTTGTAACTGGCTGTCCCAATATAGTAGTTTGGCCTGAAAAAACTTTTGTGGCATAGAAACAGGCAACTTTGTACATATAAAAAACAATATTTTAACGAAATCTGGCCCTATGAAGAATTCCAGTTGTTGCAATACGTATTATGGTGGAAATAATTTTTAAAAAATTTTTAGTACAACGAGAGATACTTTCCTATATTCGTGGGTAAAAAGTGCATGTCCTTACTTGCCAAGGACGTTCAACAGCAGCAGCTGTTGGCTGACAACACCTAAGTTGTGCATACACTACTGGTGAAACACCATGTTGCTTCATTCTGACAATGTTATCTATTACAATTTTTCATCATGCGCTACTCAATATAAAAATGATGTTCCAGTTAGGATATTGCGGTACGTTGACCATAATACCATGTCCACCTATTTGTTTTATTTGACCGTTGATGATTCAGTATGAGCAGACAATTAGCCGTTTACAACAGTAGGCCTATAAAGTAGGCTACAAGCTGTAAAATATCAAATGATACGTTCACCGACAGTGCAAAATCTACGATACAAACGAAATAAAGACGTCAAAAAATTTTTGACTTTATGAACAATTTTGACAAATTTTGACCTAACGCTACAATTTTGACAGAATTTTGACAAAATTTGACATGTCAAAAAAAACGCCCTAGTCATCATCTATATATACCACTCTTCGTTTAAAGATTGTGATTAGTAGCTCCGTACCTAATTTAGTTCCATACGTTATCTATCTTTATGCATCCGTCCTGCAGACTTGATTGGTCAATGTATTTCGTGACAGCACACTGCTCTGTCGTAAAACGTAAAACCTTGCAAACAATAACATTGTATAGTTGATACATTATGTAGAGGAGAATTGTTCAGTCTAGTACATGACCCGGAAATCTGGATTTACCATCATTAATCGCTGCCTGTACTTATCTTGCGAAAAAAGCAACCTAGGATTCGTATTCAGCGCCCTCAAATTAGATATATTTGACCCAAAGAAGTCCTGGCGCAAAAATCGTGTAGACCAGTGTTTATCGATATTTTCTCGATTGCATGAACTCTGTTCAGAAAGTTCCACGTCGTCCGTATGCAGTGGTCGGGAACCTTTTTCAACCTAAGAGCCATATTGACCCAATATTTTCAAATGTGACTTCCAAAGAGCCTTAAATGTCAATCAACTGTTACGTCACAATTGAAAATTTGTGACGTATTGGTATCACTATTACATGGAATTCGCAGTGTGCAGCATATTTGCTCTGCTCACGTGCGTATGTGGAGCCAAAATGGTCACTACAGCAGTACATACATTGAAACCTTCCATGATTATTGGTATTTTCTATCGACGTTTAAGATTAACTAGATTTTGATCATTTTTGCTACGGAAATCACGCAATTTTCAAGTTTATTGTGCGAAAATGAAGCGCGAAAGGATAGTTAATAAGGCACAGGTGAGGCACAGATGGGCAAAGCCTCATCTGTGATAGCGCACTTCATCGTAAATAGCTTAGAATTTCACTGATATTAATCGAATGCAATTGTCGCCCTGATTCCGAATCTCTAAATATTGATCGACTTCTTCTCCAGTATCCGGCTAACAAAACGTTGCGCTACACACCTACATTTTAACGGCGGTATTAGAAAGGTAGGCTATACCAACCAAGAACATGGATAGCTATTACGTTGTTTTTTAATTTGAATTTCTGCTTGTGAATGTCACTTTTGAGGCAGTTCATTTCTCGGCGTAGATCAGGAAGAAAATGTGTATTTGATAACCGCATTGTCATACAAGCGACGCCATCTCTGTTATTCTCTACGATCAATCAAGCTATCGTGCAATCCAATATTTCGAGGAGCGCGATGTCTGGTAGATCGAATTTGCGAGTGATGTTATAGTTACAGGCGCGATAGCAACTTAAAAATTTGAGGATTTTGAAAAGGGGATATAAGACCCCAACCCTGGACTCCCTTCTGTATTGACCTGTCAAACACGTGTTTAGGCTACCACGAGAATAATTATTATGGCCGATATGAAAATTTACAAACAAGTTGCTGCAATATTGATAGATTTATTACAAAATAAAAAAAAGCCCTATCTTATACTCAAAAGAGCCATAGGTTCCCGACCACTGGATTGGATCCATGTTAAGACAGACAAACAGGCGGACATTCATCATCTTATCGAAGTTAATATTTTTAGTGACGGGAGCGACGAAAACGCATCTTTACCAGCAGCAAATTCAGGGTATCGAACTTGTTTTGGAAGGTATCCTACACAATTTGGACTGGGTCCTTGCCAACTGAAAGAAAAATACTTTTGTGACGGAACATCAATGTGTGCTGGAGGTATTATTGTTACTGAATGTTACTTGTGATATATATAAGGCTCTTCTTGTACGATGATATAATTGAATTCAAGATATAATATTTACCTTACACAAACGTGAAATGTGACAGTGTAGCTTCAAGATATAATGGTGTATATAATAGGTAATTGATATAATTTAATAGTATATTCATGATGAAATTAATCCAAATATTTTCGGCTGACCCTCGTCAGGGGTAATCGTCGCCAACTAGTAGAGAATTCAAAAGAATATCGTAAATCAACAATCGATGATCTTTTTAATCCTCTAGTAGTTTCTGGGGATTACCCCTGACGTGTGTCCGCCGGAAATATTCGGGTTCATATCAATATGAATATACTATTCAATTGTATACTGAAGTTCTGTATATCCAAGAATATCTTCGAATAATTGATAGAGGAAGATATTCTTACACTACGTCCCCGTATGTGGTACTTGTAGGCACCTGTTCAAGTACCAATGCTCTCATGTGTTAAGGATTTCTATGAGATCAATGGGTTTCTGGTGATACAACTCTTTTTCTTTTGTTTGTGTCACCAATATGGAAATATGATGCATGATTTCGTCATCTGAATATGACAGGAGAAAGACATTTGGTCTGGATCAGCGGCTTCTAAACCTGGATTCTTAAACTGGGGTCAGGGAAATAGTTTTTCGGGTTCCCTGAAACGCCAATATCATATCTGTTCTAAAAATATGATCTGATCTAAAATTAAAGTTGGAAGCGTTAAAAACATTTTGATGGTATCCATCTTTCTTTTATAAATCCACCACGTTGAAACAGTGACTAAAATAAAACAGTGATGAGTGCGTCGTCTTCGTTTAGACCAGTGGTTCTTAACCTTTTTTCCTCCAGCGCCACCTTTCAAAAAGTTATCGTGCTCCAGCGCCTCCACCTCATATTGTAAGGACTGTATAAAGGCAATTGGTAATGGACAATGAGGGCCGTAACAGCACTTCGTCAGCCCGCCCAACAAAACGATTGTCTTGCGCACCCATAGCGTGATAAACCAAACTTCTGAGCGCTTCGCCCCCAAGAACCCCGTCGCGTGATTTCGATGGTCAGCAAAGTTTGCGTGGCTTGGTCGCCCTAGGCGCCAAAATTTCCTATAATGTATATGAATGAATATAGGTGGTAATTGCATATATATGTCGCTATTAACTTTTTATCCTCTCTGAACATATTCGAGTGTGCCCGTTGGTACAATTAATTCGTTACATGTTGTTATTTTGTCCGCTTTATTGTCAAGGATATTGAAACGCATAAACGTATTAAACTAAAGTAAGCACACGATTCAAAATTCGTATTTCTTCACTGGCAAATAATTTTCTCTGTTGGATGTTATTTGTCCTGTGGGGTGCAGATTGAGACGACATGGCGATTTAAGCACCTATAGACATCGACGTTTACGGTCAACATAAGGACAATTTTCTCGCTGACGATCTTTTTGACAGACTTCTCAGAGTCCCATATTGACCGGAACTTCCTATGTCTTCGTGCATCGTGGCGTGGTAATGGCAGACGCCGACATGCCTATTTCTATTTTCTATAATTATGCGTATTCTTCCGTGTGGGAGTCGTCAAAACATGATGTGTAATTTATGTTCATTCACCAAAATAATTTAGGGCACCCTTCGAGCTCATCATCTGGCGGTTTAGGTTGCAGCAGTTTGGGTCCTGGTAAGATGTCAAAGTCCAATCGGTCTTTTCGGAGGTTGGTAGTGGAAATCTCTCGCTCTTTAATAGCACTCGAGTACCAGTCGACTATAAGAAACCATATAATAATTGTGTGTGATATATTCAGGGCCAAATCAAGGTTGTTTGCGATTGCGCATGTTTTATTTGTTCTCTATTTGATGTTTTTAGAGGAATCAGTTCCAATTCGACTGTCCTTTATTTCTATCTGGCTTTTCTAATCATCTTAATTGTCTGATATTAATCCCGATTATCTGATTATTACTGTTCTACTTTCCTATTCGCTTGCCTTTATATTTTCCTCGTTGCTGTTGCATCGGCCTCCATTCTATCGAGCAACGGACGAGCGAGCACTATTGCGAATCTCGATTATGCATCTTCGTGTTTCAACCAACCAAAGCCTTGTTCAATTAGGAGTGCTTGGTTGTGTTATTATAAGTAAGAATCGCGATAGTGGTGCTTGTCAGGGCACAGGTTTTGTGCGCCACTTCTATACTTGCTTTTACAATGAATTTCCATTATCGAAATATATACAGCATCGCTCAGTTCTATTGGTATACCTACATGCACGTTAAATATAAGGAGCTAGCCGACAATATACAAACACGGCATTTGGATATACAAATATTGAATATACAACATGTATTAGCTGTACTATATAAGTCGTCCCGAAGATATCACGAACTGTACAACATTATCCAATATCGTTGGATCTGTTAAAACGTCTTTCAACTACCAATTTATTCGGCTCACTCGCGCATCATGATGTAGTTGTCTCCTTTGATGTTGATTTCTCACACAATGTAGCAAAAAGTGCTCTACAGATTCTTCTGCATTACATTGTTGACATAGTGGAGTCTGAGAACAACGGATCTTATGGGGATGGTGATTTAGTCTGCAATGGCCGCTTCTTAATCTCAGTAGAATTACGTCTCTTCGCCGTGTTCCAATTTGAGCTATATCGTCGGTTATTGATGGTCGTAGATTCTTATGCGCTCTTCCAGTCTCAGTGCTTTGGTATATCTGATTCCATTCACATCTACAATGGTGTCTTAAGACGGACAGTGCATCACGCAGACGTAATAAGTGATTGTCCCCTTCATCCCTTCTTGACGCAGCGTCTTTGGCTAATTGATAGGCGATTTGGTTACCACGAATACCAGCATACCAGGTATCCAGATGAACGTTATTGATTTATTGTTATTTTGAAGTTCTGCAATGTATTCTAATATATCGTTCACAACGTAGTCATTGACCGATCCATGATTGGCGATGGCGGTTAGGGCACTCAAACTGTCACTTACTATAGCAATTTTACTCCGCGTGTTCCTTTCAACATATGATATTGCATATTTGATGGCATGCAACTGTATATAAAATATTGAAAAACATTTAGGAAGCGTCGCAGACAATTTTGCATTCAACCGAGGAATGTATACGGCATAACCCCATCCTGATAATGTCTTTGAACCATCCGTATAAACAAGTGTATAATCACTGTAGTTCGAGAAAATATGGTCCCAGAATACCACCTTAACAATTTTTTCAGGCGAATTTGTGCCAAATGATTTTGTCAATGATGAGTCTACATCAGGTTCTTGAGCAATCCACGGAGGGGTTTTTAATATGACTTGCCCAGTTGCGTGCAAATCGCGAAGGTCAGCACCACTGGTTAAGGACCGAAAGGTTGTAAATCTGTTTTTTATTAAGCTGTATATATTTTTCCATGATTCTTGCAATATCGAATAAGTTGGGTACCGCGTAAAGCTCGGTGCGCTGGGTAGTTCTTGTCTCGAACTGCACTGCGTAAGACAGACTTGAATGCGATATAGGTTGCCCGCTTTCGCCCTCAATTAAGCCACCCTAAATCAACACATTTTAATTCAATATCAAAACTGATCAAATTCAGCACGCCAGTACATAACGACGTCGTGCTCTCTGTAGTCACTACCAACATTAGGATTAGTCTCCGTGCAACCTACCTTGAAATATATTGATGTCTTGTTCAACGTTTTTTTGCTATTTTCGAACAAGTTTTGGGAAATTTGTCTGAAATGTTAAGGGCTCAACAACTGGAATGCGGATTTAAACTTGAAGAGACTCTTTGGGGTACAGAACTTTAATATACATTTTAATAATATATTCATAATAAAATATATTAAAACCCGAAGCTTTTCGAGCTGACACTTTTCAAGGGCAATCGTCAGCATATGGGGGATTTCAAAAACATGCATCTAGCTACATTGCAAACAACCAATTATGACGTCATAGAAACAAACAACATGAAATACAGGCAAACCGCGAGCGCAGCTAGTGGCCAATTTTTAGATTCACTAAAAATTCCTTCTGCTGACACAAGCGCGGTCGGTGGATTTTAATATAAGTCGATTCCAGTGCAGACAGATGGAAATTAGTGCGGCCTCTGCCTAATATAGAAAATGTTTCATCGCGATAGTTTTTAGCGCAAGTTGCATTCTCAGCCAAATGCTTGCCGATGGCAGAGTTCATAGCCATGGCCTGATTACGTTCTAGTAATCGCAGATCAGTTAAAGCTGCGTCTTCGCGAGAGTCCAATGTGCGTGATCTAATAACGCTAGAAACATGTTGTTTGATGCGTTCCTGCAAGCGCTGAGTTGTTCTTCCCACGTACCGACAATCACAGTGGCACTTGAAATCATAGACTATATTGCTTTGTTGTGGATTTTTATCATTCTTTGATTTGATTCGGTTCACCCGGTACCTGGCATCTATAGATACCATAAAGGAAAAAGAGAACTTGGCTAAGAATGAACGGAACTTGAGCCGTCTTATTACCCAACGCTTTGGTAACAATGCTAGTCCTGACGGGAAAAATATTGTTAACTTATCGGACTACAAGCTCACGTCCACTGAAGAGTTTGTACTGTCTCATGGTCTCAACTTTTGTTTACCACCTACTACCATAAAAAGTGAAGAGGTATTCGCAGAATTTGAAGTGTTAATGGCTCAACTATATCATCGCAAAGCGAACTCCGCTGATAAATTGCCTGCCCTCAAAGCAAGATTGAGTGATTTGGCACATGCCTATTGGGGATATCCTATTGATTCGGAAAATTTTTTAATGACGAAGGAATGTTTTCGTGCCATAAAAGCATTGCGACAAAATCCAGACATTCACATTAGCAAACCGGATAAGGGCTCTAGGGTTGTAATCCTAAACAAACGGGATTACATACTCAAAATGGAAGCAATCTTGGGTGACGAATCAAAATTCAAGACACTTGGTCCCGCTGCGGAATTCGATAACATCGCCAAGATCGAAAGACGGATACAGCGCCGACTATTCAGCCTCAAGAAAAACGGCTCGATAACACCTGAGGTCTACGCCTCCATCAGACCGGTCGGGGCACTAAGGCCACGTATGTACGGACTGCCAAAAACTCATAAAACCAACGTGCCCGTTCGACCAATTCTTTCTATGGTTGGATCGGCGCAGCACAAGCTCGCGAAGTGGCTTATCGGTATTTTGGAACCAGTGCGTTCCATGTATGATTCGCATTGCGTCGCTGATTCGTTTACATTCGCGCACGAGATGAAAACCACCGACCTTCCAAACTCGAATATGTTTCTTGGTTCATATGATATCGTTAGCCTCTTCACGAACGTGCCGCTGAAGGAGACCATTGATATCTGTGCGGACGCGCTATATGGTGGAGGTGATTTAGCACCACCTTCCTTCTCGCGTAAAGTGTTCGTTGAACTTCTTAATACGGCTACTTGCTCTGTTGAGTTTAGTTTTAACGATACCATCTACATGCAAACCGACGGCGTAGCTATGGGTAGCCCTCTTGGCCCGATTTTAGCCAATATATTTGTGGGATTCCATGAAAACAGACTTTTCGCGGCAGATGAAACCAAGCATCCATTCATGTACCGTCGCTATGTCGACGACACCTTCGTTATCTGTCAAGATGAGACGGAGTTCGATGACTTCTTTGATAACTTGAATTCTCTACACTCGTCTTTAAAATTCACATTTGAAAAAGAGCGTGCTAACTCGCTACCATTCTTAGACGTTCTAGTGGAAAAACGGGGTACTAGCTTTGTCACATCGATTTACCGGAAGCCAACGTTTACAGGACATTATATACGCTGGAATTCTTTTAGCCCGAATCGCCGTAAACTAAATTTGATTGGCACGTTGGTGCACAGAGCCTTGATGATTTGTTCGGATGAAAAATTAAACGCGTAGCTAGAATATATCCGCAAAATTCTAATCGATAACGGGTACCCCGAACACATCATCAAGAGTTCTGTTGACAGAAAACTCAGGAATTTCAATCCGAACAAATCACAAAACACGAACACACGGTCTGAGGAAAATCTATATATACATTTACCGTGGCTGGGCCCCATCTCTTCCCGGTTTGAAAAGCAATTGATTTCTGCTGTAAATCGCTGTTACGATAATGTAAAAACTAATGTTGTGTTTACCACCAAACAAATGCTTCCTGCAACGCGCAAAGATGTTCTTCCTGCTTCTCAACAAAGCAATATAGTCTATGATTTCAAGTGCCACTGTGATTGTCGGTACGTGGGAAGAACAACTCAGCGCTTGCAGGAACGCATCAAACAACATGTTTCTAGCGTTATTAGATCACGCACATTGGACTCTCGCGAAGACGCAGCTTTAACTGATCTGCGATTACTAGAACGTAATCAGGCCATGGCTATGAACTCTGCCATCGGCAAGCATTTGGCTGAGAATGCAACTTGCGCTAAAAACTATCGCGATGAAACATTTTCTATATTAGGCAGAGGCCGCACTAATTTCCATCTGTCTGCACTGGAATCGACTTATATTAAAATCCACCGACCGCGCTTGTGTCAGCAGAAGGAATTTTTAGTGAATCTAAAAATTGGCCACTAGCTGCGCTCGCGGTTTGCCTGTATTTCATGTTGTTTGTTTCTATGACGTCATAATTGGTTGTTTGCAATGTAGCTAGATGCATGTTTTTGAAATCCTCCATATGCTGACGATTGCCCTTGAAAAGTGTCAGCTCGAAAAGCTTCGGGTTTTAATATATTTTATTATGAATATATTATTAAAATGTATATTAAAGTTCTGTACCCCAAAGAGTCTCTTCAAATACTTCCGAAAACGGTACAACAAGCAGCAGCTAAATACCATCAATACGCTGATAAAGAGTCGGGGAAGATTGAGAACTGCTTTATCTACAACAGCCTTTTTGAAGGCTTGCATCGCCAAAAAGACGTTACCGAAGTTTATCAAAGGTAGGATAGAGAGGTCTCGAGCACGCCTCACCCCAAATATTGAGCGTGCATTTATATATGACGAAATCGACAAGAACAACAAGTTGCTTGCTACCATACATCGTATGTGTCGGTCACTACAGAAGGAAATTCGTGGATTTTTATCATTCTTTGATTTGATTCGGTTCACCCGGTACCTGGCATCTATAGATACCATAAAGGAAAAAGAGAACTTGGCTAAGAATGAACGGAACTTGAGCCGTCTTATTACCCAACGCTTTGGTAACAATGCTAGTCCTGACGGGAAAAATATTGTTAACTTATCGGACTACAAGCTCACGTCCACTGAAGAGTTTGTACTGTCTCATGGTCTCAACTTTTGTTTACCACCTACTACCATAAAAAGTGAAGAGGTATTCGCAGAATTTGAAGTGTTAATGGCTCAACTATATCATCGCAAAGCGAACTCCGCTGATAATTTGCCTGCCCTCAAAGCAAGATTGAGTGATTTGGCACATGCCTATTGTGGATATCCTATTGATTCGGAAAATTTTTTAATGACGAAGGAATGTTTTCGTGCCATAAAAGCATTGCGACAAAATCCAGACATTCACATTAGCAAACCGGATAAGGGCTCTGGGGTTGTAATCCTAAACAAACGGGATTACATACTCAAAATGGAAGCAATCTTGGGTGACGAATCAAAATTCAAGACACTTGGNCCCGCNGCGGAATTCGATAACATCGCCAAGATCGAAAGACGGATACAGCGNCGACTATTCAGCCTCAAGAAAAACGGCTCAATAACACCTGAGGTCTACGCCTCCATCAGACCGGTCGGGGCACAAAGGCCACGTATGTACGGACTGCCAAAAACTCATAAAACCAACGTGCCCGTTCGACCAATTCTTTCTATGGTTGGATCGGCGCAGCACAAGCTCGCGAAGTGGCTTATCGGTATTTTGGAACCAGTGCGTTCCATGTATGATTCGCATTGCGTCGCTGATTCGTTTACATTCGCGCACGAGATGAAAACCACCGACCTTCCAAACTCGAATATGTTTCTCGGTTCATATGATATCGTTAGCCTCTTCACGAACGTGCCGCTGAAGGAGACCATTGATATCTGTGCGGACGCGCTATATGGTGGAGGTGATTTAGCACCACCTTCCTTCTCGCGTAAAGTGTTCGTTGAACTTCTTAATACGGCTACTTGCTCTGTTGAGTTTAGTTTTAACGATACCATCTACATGCAAACCGACGGCGTAGCTATGGGTAGCCCTCTTGGCCCGATTTTAGCCAATATATTTGTGGGATTCCATGAAAACAGACTTTTCGCGGCAGATGAAACCAAGCATCCATTCATGTACCGTCGCTATGTCGACGACACCTTCGTTATCTGTCAAGATGAGACGGAGTTCGATGACTTCTTTGATAACTTGAATTCTCTACACTCGTCTTTAAAATTCACATTTGAAAAAGAGCGTGCTAACTCGCTACCATTCTTAGACGTTCTAGTGGAAAAACGGGGTACTAGCTTTGTCACATCGATTTACCGGAAGCCAACGTTTACAGGGCATTATATACGCTGGAATTCTTTTAGCCCGAATCGCCGTAAACTAAATTTGATTGGCACGTTGGTGCACAGAGCCTTGATGATTTGTTCGGAGGAAAAATTAAACGCGGAGCTAGAATATATCCGCAAAATTCTAATCGATAATGGGTACCCCGAACATATCATCAAGAGTTCTGTTGACAGAAAACTCAGGAATTTCAATCCGAACAAATCACAAAACACGAACACACGGTCTGAGGAAAATGTATATATACATTT
>ATSW01114454.1:0-11291 GCA_000444245.1 Botryllus schlosseri
CGGTCGGACTCGAACCCGCACCCATTGGTGATGCAGCCGCGGATTACACCACTGCGCTATCTCGCCACATATAAAGCGATTCTGCTTTCGACTTTCTTAACAAGCGATACCCGATCGCATGACTGTTACTTACCTGACCAGTGTATGCGAATTCCAATAGCGACGCCATGACTTCCGGTGTAATGCCGGGAATTTGAACTTCCTGATTATCACTGCTCTTCCATCCACCAAGAAACAGGGACCTGAAGAGAGCACTCAATTATAATTTCGATATAAAAGAAGAACTTCCTATGCTATTACCATTAGTATAATTTGCTGAATATACCTGAAATAATCACTAAAGGCGCATAGGACTAGTCTGTGTACTGGAAATCGTACTCCTTCCACTTGCAAGACCACATCGCAGAATATTCCTTGGCGTCGAAAGTCATTGAATGTAGCCCATGACTCTCCTGACGGTTTCCATTCCCCAGAAGAAAATGAAATGTCCGAATAGCATTCGACCAATTTCATATTGCGGTCTTCCGAAAGAAGAGAGCGGACATGTAATGAAGGAACCAGAAAAATAGCGCTATGATAACCATTGTGATGTCATAAAGGTGATTTGCAATGCCATGATGGATTTTGCAAATGCATTTGTAAATACGACTCTGCATAACTCCCAGCCCGATAATACTGCGCAAACATTGATTTATTTGTAATATAGTATATATAAACATATTTAATTTCTTCTTGCTGCAGTTTTTCAATTTCTGTTTCGAACAATGCCGTAAGTATTGGACTTTAAACATTAGGTAAAGTTATAATGCTGTATTCCTATACTGCATTTTAGCTTAATTGTAGCCCTTCCTTATACCTACAAAACATGATAAACTCTATGCCTAATATCGGCTATCATGCACAGGAGATGCCATCCCGTCGGATTGAATGAAAGGTAGATATATTGTTATGTGAAGCAGCCTATAATATTGTGCAGTACAAGTTGCCTGTTCACTATGTAATCCACATTTGCATAATATCATGTGTTCGCTCCTTGCCTTCTTCGAATATCGATGTATATATAGCCTATATTTATATATTATGATGTTCAATCACCTTTATATATTATAGAATACCTGTCTTGCCATGTAACACATCTTTGGGTAATACCGGTTATAACGTCGATTGATATTAAATGGATAATTACCAACCTGTAATAGGATTAAATCGGGCAATATATCAGTTGAGAACGATTATTCCCATCCGCATCTTGAGATTAGAGGCAAAAACAAGATACTAATTCGCAGTAACNAGTAACTTAAAAGAAGAAATTCCTATTTAGTCCTTTTCATAGATTAACTCACGGGGTCGATATAGTCTAACGATTTCCCTTTAAAAGTGTAGGACGCAGGTTGTTTTTGGTATTAATGTTGGACTATGGTGTTCATTTCACACCTTGCCGATATTCTATATTATAATTCCTGATCTGCTGATTTGTAGCCTGGCACGGCCCAATTTCGTTCTAGAATCTAGGCTAATCCACTACNCTCATTATGCATATCGAACCTTCAACTATTTGGGAGGGATTCTGGTCTGACTCGAACCCGCAATCCATCGTTACTGCGGCTATGGAGTGTTCCGCTGTACCCTATCTCGATACGTGATAGAATATAATATGTGGTATTGGCGGTTTATTGCAAACTCGGAAATGGTTGGCTATAGCCAATATATAGTGCGTCTAAAAGTCCCTAGAAATTCTTGGAACTTTGTGCAATTCTCATCTATCATCGAGGCCATCATCCGCGTGCCCTATCTCGAACATATCTTCGTCCTGCAATATCACCGTATCGCTGGACAGATTCGAAGAAGCTTCCTGACTCGGCAGGATCAGCAGTGACTCGCTGAAATTGTCGTCTTCCGCGCTCATGCAAACTTCTCGCGAGATGCAGAACTTGCGCAGGACAGCGTGCGGNAGGTTTNCCATGACGCAGCAGCTTAGAGCACTTCGCGGAATGTGAATCTCGCTCACGTCGTACCTGAAAAGGTGCGGAATTGCGGATTATATAGTCACGAACGTGAAAGTTTGTCCAAAGGGGGAAGTCCCGCAATGGGTCAAACGTCTGACTGACACACTAGTGTGCCGCCACAGATTCTCATATGTACCGTGAGTTTTTCTGGGATTTTGGAAAAACATTGCATAATATTGAATATAATGCATGCAGACTAAAAGCGGTCTAACTTCGTTCAGCAGGCTGATCAATAATCACAACTGACCGTGTCCAATTGTCCATGAAGCCAATCTTGGCATTGACGAATGACGATGAATAGGGTGATATCGACATCATAACTTGGCGGTTATGTCTGAATAATTTCTTTGATTCGTTTCAAATCAACTCATAAACTAGTATTCGTGCCGCAAAGCACTGGTTGGGAATCACTGCTCTATCATATTACAAGTTCACTATTTATTGTTACAGCACATTTTACACAATACAGGTCAAATGACTCCTGACAAGTTGCAGTATAGACTCGATGATCACTAGATCCCTTCGCTGCAGCTTCCTTTCGCAATTATATTACCTATATATTATGCCACATCAAACTTTGAACATTTCATATCACGATTCTTATTCTGAACTTCATTTCATTGTGCGGCAACCGGTCAGCATTTATGTATCATGTTAATTACGTAATCTGAAGTTTTCGTTACTTTTTTTGCGATGAAGAGTAAAATTTCTCTCTCTCTCTCTCTCTCTATCGTGGTAATGTGTTCGATATCAGACAACTCGGTACCGATACGTGAAGATTACTTCAAATATACCATTCGTTAGTAGTCGCATCGTAAACTTCCACGTCAGATGAAGTCTGGTGACCGTTGAAACCTCCCACTGCGATAAGTTGATCCTCGACCGTATTCATGCCGAAATTCGAACGAGGTTTATTCATCGGTGCGATCCACCTCCACGCGTTCGTCTCGGGACAATATGCTTCGGCAGTTTTGAGACGCTCGCGACCATCGAAGCCGCCCACCGCATAAATCTAGATATAATATGCATCAGGGTGTGTAACCTTTTGGCTGGCGGACCAGGTAGTAACTCTGTGGTAAAGCCGCGGGTCACACATGACCGTTCTAGCATAGGTGGTCAGTAATGAAGTACCCCTACTTTTTCTGAGTACTCAAGAAGTTTTTAACTACTTGCTCTACTAAATCAAGCGGTAATGTTTTTGACTAGCACTTTCGCCAATACTTTACAGCTTTTGAAAAAAACACTACCTTTTTGCACTTCAGATTTTGTAAAATAGAAAATAGATTTTGGTTAAATCTGCATTCCTTTTTCAAGTGACAATGCCACAAGGGCGAGACCAAATAGTCTCTGCGTCAGGCAACTGAATGTATTTTAGAAAATCCCACTATTTGAAGGGTAATTACTAATTAGTAGTGTTGCGCTGTCACGTGGACGCATACTGTAACTACGAAAGTTGCCACCTCGGCTAATATGCACACCCTCAACCAAATCTGCTTTTTAAGACTACCCACTTGAGCACTTTTCAGACCTTACTTTGCCTAGTTCTACTGGTAATAGCTTCGTCATATCCTGGAAATAGATCCTTCTACTTGTAATTGCGTATAAGTCCGTGTTGCTCCTTCCTCGGGTAGAAGAGCTGACTAGTGACTACTTGGGTCACATCTGCTTTCTAGTTTGGCTGTAAAACCCATGGTATCATCAAGAAGTGGTAACTGAGATGGTGAGACTTATCAATAAAAGTCGATACCGGACTATTCACATCNCANCGTNNNNTCACGNGCGAANNAAAGTTTCANGTCACGCGNGAACTAAGTTATGGTAATAAGATTTAAGTGCGAAGTCAGCATATGCATATTTTCTAATTTTAGTGTTTCTGCTTATTCTCCTTACAGCACACTTGAGCTTAGCTCAAACGTACCGGACCATCAGTTGAATCGGAAATCACTGGCCGCTTGTTGGACANTACCNCTATGCAATATCCTCTTCAAGTCTCTATCACAAAATATTTACCATGTTATTAAATGCTGAAATAGTCACTCCCGATCGCTTGCTTTGCATGGGAGTGATGTAAGTCCAGTGTAGGATTGCCGGGTCATAAAACTCTGCAGTGAAAAGACACTCGTGCCCGGTGAAGCCCCCACATACGTAAACCTGTACATTACGCACAGTAACATGACTGAGGCTGATCATCACAGTGCCTGGAGCTAAAATGCCAAAACTCCTACTTTATTATTCAAGGACGTGGCACTGGCGTCGCTTCTACGCTCGTTCATATCCGGTATCCTCGACCAGGCTTTCAAATCCGGGTCATAGAATTCCCCGCTTTTGAGCCTGGATATATTGACAGTGTNAGACGATACTGATACTCGTATCCCAATAACAAAAGAAATAGCCGAAAAGTCATGAACTCAGCAAGGCAGTACCTGCTGTCTCCGTCCATTCCACCCAAAGCAAAAATTTTACCATCCATGGTCGCCACGCTAATGTAACATCTCCTGTGGAACATGGAAGGTTCCTGTAAATCGCTGATTGTTATGTTGTGAAAACGATTGTCAAGGTGCAGAGTACAAAATGAATACCTCGCTCCATTCGTTTTTGACTACGCTGAACCGGCGCACTGTTTTGAAATAACTGTCGCCATCAAATCCACCGATGATGTAAATGCATTTATCGATAAACGCCACACCGTGGTACGCTCGAGGTGATTCCTCGGGTAGACCTGAATATCTCGCTAACAATTATGCTTTGATGTACAGTATAAAGAATTGAATTTGGTAATCCAAGCAATCAATACACTGTTACCCGGATAACAATGCTATTCGAAAAGGGCTATGCAAAATTACGAGTCAGTTATATAAATATTTGGTGTCGTCGGTTTCATATGACAAGGAATCATGTTTTGTAGATTGTTTGCAAAAAACTTTATACCATGTCTGAGTAAGCGCGACGAGAAGTAAACAAGACAGAACTGATTGGCGATTTAGAACCGACGCTAGATCCCACCAGGATAGCAGGATTCCACTTCTGTTTTTAAATTGCGAATGTGTACTATATTTCGACAACTACAGCTTACACCATGTAACAAAAATTTGTTGAGCCGGTTTTTTGATATATCCTTTACCATATTCCTTAGAGAAACATGTTTCTGGCATTTATTTGCATCAAGTGTCGTTTAAAAATGTCATTTTAAAGTTTTTACACTGCCTGCACCATGTTTTTCAAGCTCCTTTATTAAAATTCCTATTAACTGTGACGTCACATTGATCCATCATTCAATTCATAATAGTTGGTTGTTAGCAACGATCATCTTCTCAGTCTCAGTTGGTCAGTATTGGCTACAGCAAGCAATCTCAAATTCCTTTTCGTTTTGTTCTGATTGTAGATCTGATTGTGGATCTAGTGAGTATAATCTCATCATTAATGTCAACATCACAAATGTAACCTGCCTGCTGGCTGATTTTGATATATCTGTGGTCTGTATATCAGTTTGAAACAAGTTAAGCACAAAATATAGATATAAGTATGGTTTTTACACTTATTAACTTTACTTTGGCATGAAGATTGGGGACAAAGATAAAAACTGGGCATTTCGTGCAATCCGCGAAACATGCGGGTGAAATATAAATGTATCGCTAAGCGGAGATCGGCATCCAATGCCATTTGTTATTAAAGAAGCTGAAGTTAAATTCGAAACCTTACATATGACTGTTATTTCTGTACGGGTGACATTCCAAGGTTCAGAATACCTAAAAATTGCTGGGCATTGCATATCCTTCTATGTCATCTACTCTCAAGAACCTGTTCCGTATTGTGAGTAGGTCTTCACTGCCCAAATACTTGGGGCAAAAAAGCTCCAGAAGACTCGACAGGGCAAAGATACAGAAAATGACTCCGATGACGACTTCAACATCTCCCATGTAGATATAAATCCAAAACCACACAGTTCGTAACCAACACNAACTTGATGATTTAGTCGGNNCTCACTAAATTAAATGCGGAAATTCTGACTCCAAGGTTGAAACTAGGGAACGATGTTCTTCGCCGANAAAAGGGCATGAACGATTTTCACGGTATTCCATAATACCAGCAGATTTCTCCGTCTNTAGNCCCAAATCATGCAAACAAAACCACTTCNGAAAATTTTTGAAGCGTTCCCATCCNTTTACAATCTATGGTAGCCACTATTTGGGCATATTCCTTCGTTTTGTTAGTGGATTTGTACGTCCAATAAGGAACTATGCGTATTATTACAGGGCAATTTTGAGTAAAACGAGAAATCACAAAAAGAGACATTTCTCAAAGACTAGGGACACTTCAAAAGAAATTTTTGTATTTTAGTGATTGGTTTGGAATAGCAAAACACAATACATAAAAATTTTTACTCAAATAAAATTTTTCAAAATTTTGTTACATGGTGTTATTTTTGGTCCATAATAAGAAAAGTTTTCTCACTTCACAGACGCAAGTCACGCAAACAAAACCAGATCTGACGATTTTTAAAGTGTTGATTTGTCACTTGATGCATGAGTAAGCTGTATTTGTTCATACTAACCTTTTCATTAGCGTTTTCTTACCTCCAATAAAGAATTATTGTGATTAATACGAAGCAATTATGAGTAAAATAAAAAATTAGAGAAATTGACATTTATTCAAAAATTTGGACACTTCAGGAAAAATTTTGGTATTTTTGTAATTAGATTGGAATACTGAAACACAATACATGAATATTTTTAGCTAACTAAAACTTTTGCAAAATTTTGTTGCATGGTGTTATGGACAAGGAATTGCCATGCCCATAGTCGCTAAATATATGCACGGTTTCGAGGGAAAATGCAGGCCAGCCGCTTGTAGAAATTAATTTAAATTCCAAAACCAAGTTCAAGATTTGTGTATTGCTATCAGGGCCGTAACAGCACTTCGTCAGGCCCCCAAAAAACTTTGGTCTCGGGCCCCCCATAGGGTTATTGACCCAGACCCCCTCCGGCGGTGTACTGTTTATCGCTTTTATCATATTCATTGGGAGTTGGTTTAGTGAAACAGCTTCTGACGCCTAAGCGCGCGAAGCGCGGAAAATTTCTAGAATTCATGATTGAATCGGTCAGTATGATCAGGAATTGCAAATAAATTGTTATCAATTTTTAAATTCTCTCTGCTCACGTAATCAGATTTGCCGGTAGAGCTGAGTGAGGTGTGTTTAAAAAGTTAGGACCACTCAATAATAACTAAACATCTTCAGGCGTATAGCCGTATACCCGTTGGCAGGAACGAAACAGCACCTCGTCAGGCCCCAAAAAACGTGGGTCTTGGGCTCCCATAGGCTGATAAAACGACCCCCCATCACGTTGTTCGCATTTGTCACGAGATCATCTGTAATGTATTGTGAGCCAGCGCGAAGCGCGAAAAATTTCGATAATTTATGATAAAATCGGTCAATCAGATCGGCGATTGCGTATATATTATGCTATCAATTTATTGTCCTCTCTACTCACGTAATTCGATTTACCGGTAGAGCTGAGTGAAGTGTCTTGAAAACGGGAGGGCCCGTAAATAATAATTAAACATCTTCGGACGGGCGGACCCGTTGATATGACTTCGTTACATGATGTTATTTCGTGATTTCAAGTCTGCTATATCAAAAAATATAGAATCGCCCAAACGTAGGCTCCTAAACCAAGAGACGGACACGATTTCAAATTGGTATTTCTTCACTGGCATAAAAATTTTCCCAGCGGGAAGGTATTTGTCTTGCGAGGTTCAGATTGCAAAGATAGGAACATTCGGCGCCAGTCATTTAGGCGCCTATGGACACAATTAAACCTATAGGTATTTTGTCAGCATAAGGGCATAGACCTTTTCGGCCAAGCTTTTCTCGCTGCCAATCGTTCTGGCACACTTCTTGGAGTCGCATGTTATATGGCCTAAACTTGATTGTATGTCTTGGAGGGTCGTGGGCGGTAATGGCCCAATACCCAATAATAAAGATAAATGGCTACTTGAATTTTCAAAAAATACTCCATGATTTATGCTAATTCACGAAATAATTTTGGGCCCCCTTCGAGCTCGCCCCTCCCCAATTGGGTGGTTTGGGGTGCGGCAGATAGGTACTGGTTGCTATCAAATGATATATTTCGCGGGTGTATTCAACTTCAATTTATTCATATTAGTACTTTGACACACGTACAATGTACATAGACAGTCTGTCATACCTGAAAACATATATATACCATCTCGCTCGGAGTGATGCAAACATATCCCGAAACTACTTTATGCTTTAAAAATACCAAGTAGATTAAGTAGTTTCGCTTACAAAATCGTGAAGCAGAATCCTCTGAACCTCTTTATATTGTAATTTATTTATGTGCCGTTTACAGCGTACAGGACAGTATGCAGCACACTCTACAACCGAAGCGAATAAAATTGATTACCACCTGGCATGGAGCTTACATTCACCCAAGTCTCCGAGCGAGTGTCATAGGCTTCGATCGCATTGGTGGCGCAGCCTCCACTCCATCCTCCGACTGCAAGCAATATCTGCGTGAGTATATATTTCTTACGTGCATTACTAAGCCTTCCACACTGAAACACTTACAGCTGTTGGAAAACGGGGCCTCATCAGGTTCATCAATTCTGGCGGTGCGCCATCTGCATCATTTAGACCGGGATCGCAAACCACAGTCATTGCGTAGTTTAGTATTGTTTGGCAGTCAGCTATCTTTTCACGGACGAGGTCATTTTCTGAGTAAGAAATACAGCGTGAGGAGTTATATACCAAAATACTTGAACCAAAGGGACTGCACATCCATGACTCTCAAAGAACTATCTTGCGGCCCGTGAATAAGTAGCCTACCTATGAGTAGTTGTGTCATTGATTCGCGAAAAAATTATGAGCCTAAGTCAAGCCTTCAAAATTCCGGACATTTACGCATATTCTAGAAATTCCTCCAGGACGCAAGTTTGAACAGTGAAATTCCGGACGTGTCCGGGAAATTCAGGACATGTCCGGGAAATTGAGGACGTACGGTAACCTACATCCACTTTATCAACAAATCAGATTACTTGGGGGCAATGTTCCCTCTAATTATTGACTAGTCTGCGCACACTCACCAACTTACTGCGCAGACCCTTCAACAACAGTGCGTAACGACTAAAAAAAGGTCATCTATTCGGATTTGTTGTGCGCAACTTAGATTTTATGTGCGCAGAGACCACGTCAGCATTGCGCATTTGCGCACGTGCGCAGCTTAGAGGGAACATTGCTTGGGGGCCGAGTGTGTGCCCAAATTATTTCAGCTAACATTGCATTCAATCACTGAAAGAATGTTCTTCACGCGATTTACCCAATAAAATCTCATTGATTGAGTCCTAGCTCAGTCGTTTTCGATTGTGCGTGAAATTTAGTGTCTTATACATTTATTTTAAAGCTGTTTTTGTCTGCTACTGCTATAGAGCGCCTATTTAAAAGTAATGTGCACACCGTAGGCTCACCTAGTTAGCTATATATGACCCTCTTGTAAAATAGGTTACCCACCCATGCACGGAGTTATGCGTTGCAAACAGCTATTTACCTTTTACTTTTTTGAGAAAGAATTCAGGATTCAGTAGTCCCAGACGAGCGTTTTTCAGCAAACGGGGAAGGTATGCTATCCTGTCTTTTCTGCTTCTTTCGACCCATCTAGTCAATAATATGAAAGAGATTTATACAAATTCTATATAAAGCTATACCGAATACATGATTGTCGTATTCTACACTTTCAGAGACGATTATCACGTTAGGAATGTAGTGGCAAAGATCATTGACGTATGCAAGAGAAAAAACATCAGAACGAAAATATTTATCATCAAGTTCAGACGCATGCAACATTATTTAAATGTATTTACTTTGTTATAGTAAAAGTCGATATTACATAAGAGGATAGGATAACTCTCGTCATTACTAAGAACACCAACATAGGCCTACAATATATTTTACACGATTATACATAAACCTGAATATCGCTTCGCAGACGACGTCTTCTACCTTCACGTTCAAGCGATCATCTGATATCAAATTCGTTACTTCTTCAACAGATAACTTGAGGAATTCTTGACTGGTTTTTGACACATCCTCGAAATTCCTCAACATGAAATCGTTCGCCGCCTTCCTCAGGTTGTCGCAAAAGAACCATCTGGAATGTACGAATTTCTTGAGTGATACCAAAAAAGGTAGCGAAGCATTACATATAAATCGTACTGTGCGTATTTCCAAATACCAACACAGTTGGTAGGAGACAGGTGATGTTTCAAGTATAAGCAACACTTCTCTTTCACATAGTACACTTGGAATTGATCAGCAGCCGGTAATAGCTCTTGTACGTTGTATGGCGTGATTATAACCTGTATAAAATGGAATACGTCGTTACAAACACATCCGATTGAGACTGAACATGAACATCAAAGATCTTCATAATTGCGACCGACGGCAATAGCTTGTGAGAGCTGTNTGTGGCTCATGTGAGTGCATTGAATCGATTACCATAGCCTACCGTATATGACCATATTTTGGTAACAATAGATATCTTTGAAGCATGATGAGCAGAGGTGGTTCTGGTTAGTACAGAACAAGGTTACTACTTTTTCGGAGTATCCGAGTATGTTTTGTTAACTTGCGCTAGGTTACTTCTTACTCGCGTAGCATTGCGATATACTATTTCATTCAGACATTTGTATTCGTTGTCTTATGTTCTACATCATTTCTTTAATAATATTATTAATAATAATATTATAAATGGTCACACATATTTGTGAACACATGAAAGCGATAAAATGAATTGCAGTGCAATGATGAAATTTTTTCTTACCCGAAAACCTCTGGCCTGATATAATTAAAATCTATTAGCAGAGCGTGGATAGTTCGGAAGATTTTTACAATTGCATATATTTCATTTTAGAGCAGTACTTTAAACCTATATAAGCATAGCAGCATATGCAAGGCCGTTAATTCGACGAAAATCTATGCGAGTCTTGCTTACCTAAACACACTACTTCTGATGAAAACGCGTAAAATGTTAATCCCTCAAATGTATGGTTATTATCCTCGTATTGCGGGGAAACTTCGTCTACGAGTGGGCAAATTTCGTATATCTTTCAACACTATGTGCTTATTCCAGTATCTATCCCAGGGGTTCTCAACCCGCGGCCCGCGGGCCGCATGCGGCCCGCAGACGTATATTTTGCGGCCCGCGACATCTTTCATTATAAACGCAATTACTAATGACACGGTATTGTTACAAATTAATTTAGATACTT
>ATSW01114464.1:0-12342 GCA_000444245.1 Botryllus schlosseri
TCTCCACATACAAAGAACCAATCTATCTAACACACTCGCGAATCGGCTTTTCCAAGTACATCACTAAAAGTAATAAACTTGCTCGTGTTGCCCATCTACAATCACACTCGTGGTCCGAATTAAGTCATTTACTTTCACTTTCTGTAAGCAATTGAAACCTTGCAATATACCTTGGCCTCGAGATCGGGCTATCGCACCATCAATGAAATAAAAAATACTATGGTAAGAATCAGAACCATAACAGGACTTCGTGAGGCCCCAAAACGTTGGTCTTGGGCCCCCCATAAGGTGATGAACCGAACTTCTGCTATACGCTGCTTGACCCCTACTTATCATCAACATTTTGGGGTCCTTTTAGTATTTGTTCCGTCGTAACGCGCGAAATGCGAAAAATTTCTCTAATCCATCATTGAATCGGTAAATATGATCGGGAATTGCATACATATTGCTATCACTGTTTATCCTCTATCTGCCCACGTAATCAGATTTACCGGTAGAGCTGTGTGCGGTGTGTTGGAAATAAGTAGGACCCTGAAATAACAAATAAACATTATCGGGCGTACCCGTTGATATAATGACTTCGTTACCTGATGCTATTTCGTGACCTCCTGCTATGTCAAAAGATATTGAAATCGCCTAAACGTACTAAGCTTAAAGACTACACGATTTCAAATTGGTATCTCTTTGCAGGCAAATAATGTTCCCTCGAGATGGCAATTGTCTTGTAAGGCTCAGATCGCCGGGACCGGAACATTCAGCGCCTGCCATTTATAAGTGTCTGTGGACAATTAAACATAATATGTATACATCTCGAAGTTTCTGGTCAGAACAAGGGCATAGTCCTTTTCGGCCAAGGTCTTCTCGCGGCGATCGTTCTGGCACACTTCTCGGCGTCGCATATTACATTGTTGCATGGCCTATCTATAACTTCATATGTCTTGGTGCGGCGTGGCGCGGTAATGGCCGACGCCGAAGTGCCCATTTCTATAAATCAGGCGTATTTTTTGTTGGGGGAAGGGTACCCAATAATCAAGTCATTCGACAACATTAAATCGCGTACTAAGCGACAACTTTTTGGAAAAGTTGCATAAATTTAAAAAAAAAATGCTATATTATTTATGGTAATTCACGAAATACTTTTGGCCCCCCAATTGGGAGGTTTGGGGTGCGGCAGTTACGGTCCTGGTAAGATCATAACTTATCATTATCATGTATATTGAGAAAAAGTTTAATCAAGTACCCACAGTAATTCGATTTTTGTACGTATTTTCTCAATTTTTTACATCGTTTCTTGAAGCTTTCGCGGGCCGCACAAAACGGTGTGGCGGGCCGCATGCGGCCTGCGGGCCGTAGTTTGCCCACCCCTGATGTAGACACATGTTAGTCGCAGGGCTCGCCACGTTCTCTCTATATGTCCAAAGGTAATTATGGAATTGTTAGGGCTGACTTCTCATGCGCGCAATTTCACAAAATTCATATCAATGGTAAGGTACTGTGATGCTCATTACGAAAATATAAATTGTATTCCTGCAATGTCTATGGCACCCCTAACTGGCTAACATCACCGTCGAGTATGAAAATCAACATTATGAAGAAAAATCGCGCCACGGACGAACAACACTATAATCACCGCGCTGCTGACTGCGCGCAAAAGAGCTCGCTCACTGCTTTTGTGAGCTGTATTTGAATTTGAAGCCTCATGAATAGTTGGGTTACCGTACTTTGAGATCCCAGAAAGAGAGCACCTTTCACAAGTGAAGTGATACTAACATACATTTAAATGGGAGATTGTCACGGAAATAGTCGGTCGTATAGGTACTAGTGATTACAACGCTAATCACTGTACCAAGTTTTAAGGCTGTGACTCAAATTAGAGTAGTAACTAGGTTATCAAAGTCGAGTATATTAGATTTTTGCAAAAGTCGATATATTTGTATATGTGAATTTTGAAAGTGTTTAATACCGATATGGATGACGAAATTTGGTATGGTGTATCGTAGTTGTGTTACCTAACATTGCGTTAAGTTTCAGGATCGTCACTCAATGATTAGCTTGGTAATTCCGTTATCGAAGTCGGCAATATATCTATGTGTGCTCACCTACCAGATACTCGAACTCGGTACCGGAATCACTATAGTTTAACCATTGCGTCGCAATATTGAAACTTGGTACAGTTTTAGATGACAACATCAAAATCTACCAAACTAAATCCCGTCACCCATCTCGATATGGAACACAGTCAAAATCAGAATAGAACGATAGTCACTTTGTCTTTAATTATTGCTGCAGACAGATCGACCATAAGCTACCAAAGTAATCCCGGCATGACAGTCACGTGCTTTCCGCGTGCCAAGTGCCCTGACCACACCCTACACCAGAGATGAGCAATGAGCACGGATTAGGATTAAGATTTGAAAAACACGGATTTGTGAAATTTTGTCGGATTAGGAATGGATCAGGATTGTAGATTTTTTTCTGAGCGGATTAGGATTTGGATTGGGTTTACCGATTTTCTGGGACATTGATACGTCGTTTGGCGAATCGCGAAAAACTTTATTCAGATCAGTTATTAATGTTGGCTACTTAGTACTTATGCTACACTACACTATGGTACAATCGGTGCCAATGAACATGAGAGGTGCAGCACTATACCAAGTTTTCTTAAATCAAGAGAATTGTTGGTCGTGAAAGAAAAATTTCTAATTCCTCCCTTGCATACACTAGCATTTTTTTTGAATTGCAAGTTAGAATCGGATTAGGATTGGACACGAACTTCCATATACAAAAGTTCTGGATTAGGATTTGAAACTTCGGATTTGGATTGGATTAGGTCAGTGGTTCCCAACCTTTTTCGACTCATCGCCCCCTTTTGAAGCTCCACACCGATCATCGCCCCCCAAATATTGGGAACCGAAAAACAGCACTTCGTCAGGCCCCCCAAAACGTTGGTCTTTGGTCCCATAGGGTGATAAACCAGACCCCCCTCAGCCAATGGACTTTTTGTCGCTACATATCGGCTATACCAGTGGTTCTCAACCTTTTTCACCTCGCGGACCGGTAAAATTTCAAAAAAAATATCTGACGGACCGGTCGACTTTCGGAAATTGAAATCGACCCAAAATTTAAGTATGTAGCCNTTTTTTGCAAGTATAGGGTGATAGCGAGTGACATTTTTTAGGGTTTTGATCGTAATTAATTATGTTCATGATGGCATCCACGTGATTTTACGGTAGTGAGTCTGCTCAGTCGAAGTAAAATAGACTTTCACAAATAAACGTGCTACCGCCAACCGTCTTTCGTGCCGTTTGCCGTTGATTTAACCGACCACGCCAACTCGAATAATATTCTTTTCTTCGACAATATCGAGAGAAGAATCGTTTCGGAGTCTAACCAAGCACCTTGTCATTGCCCACNAGCCTACCACCAGGCGTAGGCCTCTGGCTATTACGGATGCAATGCGCCTCACGAAAACACCTGGCAACAGCCATACCTGTCCCATTGCCATACACAAAACCAGTGCCGAAAATNCACATCGTCAGTCAATCCCTCGAAAAACGTTGGCCTTGGGCCCCCACGATTAAAAGGATGCTTTTATCAGTACTTTTGAGCACATCAATTCTACTCAGTGCAGGTAGAGAGTTTACGTAGTCCAGTGGTTCCCAACCTTTTTTGTCTCGTGGCCTCCTTGACCGATATTTGAGCTGAAATACCCCCCTATGAAAAATTTGCCNGTGACTAAAAATGTTGATTTTTAACGCACAACCATTGTTGACTGAGCAATTACTGGACAATCATATTNAGATACGTCCGAACTATGTCGAATGCGGACCGCACTACTACACTGTGGTAAAGTACAGCTAAACTTGATTTGTTTTTTTTTACCGGTTGGGTAGCCGCTGACGAAACATAAATCACTATGAGCCCGCTTGCTATGGCGTTGAGTGGAATCGATGAATTTGATATGTTTTTCACATTAGCTCATNTGTTGACTTGGAAAGGTAAGGAAAACAATTTCACCAGCGGCCTTGTGCTGAATTCGGCTTGACTTTTTCCTGNTTAGTAGCAATTTCATCGGAAGGCTGTGTAGGGCCAGGCCAATTTCCTGCATTTTTTATATTCCATAGCGGCCGACTTATAGCACGGCCGACTTATAGGCTTTTATAAGACACCGCTAACACGGATGAGATGGCAATGAGGAGCCTAGATAAACTCCTAGCACTTTGGTAGGAATTCTTGAGTCGACCTCGGTCGGACTCTAACCCAGAACCCATTGGTGTTGCAGCTATGGAGTTTACCACTGCACTATTTCGCCACACATTGTGAACCCTGTGAATCTTCCGATGCAACGCCAAAGCCACTTTCCCCTAAAAATTTCAAAATACCTTCCGGTTGTGAACCACTGACGTAGCCTAATCGCGCCATGCGCGGAAATTTTCTATAATTCATGACCGAATCAGTCAATAATATTGTTAATTGCGTACATATTACTCTAAGTTATTAGACTACATATTACTATAAATTATCAGATTATCCGTTAGATCTGAGTGAGGTGTCGTCTTGGAAAATTTAGGGCATGTAATCAAATTAAACAAATTCGTACTGGAATGTTGCAAATAATTACTTCGTGGCATGTCATTAATTCATTACCTACTTTCTGTTATATAGTGAATCGCGATTGAAATCGCCCAGGCGTACTAAGCTAAAAAGACGCACAGGATTCCAAATTGCTATTTCTTCGTTGGAAAATACCTTTTCACTGTGGGATGGCGTTTTACCTGTGGGATACAGATTGCCGGGATAGCGAAATTTAGCTCCAGTCATTAACCCTAGAATGCATAACAGGGGTCAATATGACCCATACGGTGCTATTCATCATAACCGCTAGACACATATTGGGAATTAAGTCCTGAAATTTCTTGACTTTGTTAGTATTTTATACTTATACATGTTAAGAAAAATATTGTTCGGTAAAATTTTACCTTTGACAAGAAAAATGCATTTTTCACTAAATACCCCTAGAATGCATAAGAGGGGTCATTTCGACCCGCAGCAAATTGGAATAGAAAAATACCTGAAAAAAGAGGCCTGAGATCATCAGATTTTATAACCAGACAAAGATTGGTGTTGACTTGATTGACCAAATGGTTCAAACATATACTTTTAAACGACAATCCTGCCGATGGCCTCTAGTTCTTATTTACAATCTGCTCGACATCGCAGCCCTAAATGCATTACTATACTCAGACAAGCATAATCCATATTCAGACCAGTATAACCTGATTATAAGAGTGGACAAGGTACAAAGCAACGAGGTTTCATTCATATCTTTCTAACTGCCTCATTTGCCCCAAAATGATGACAAGATCGACAATAAAACACGATATAGAGCCACAAGAGAGGCTGTGGTGAGGTTTTCGAAGTTCATCCCTGCAAACAGCAAACACGTTGCAGAAGAGAAAGCGGTGTTCCTATGTCCGAACGCAAAGGATAAGAAACTTGCAAAATGTTGCTCCAGATGTTGCAGACCTGTGTGCCCAGAAAACAGCGTAACCATGATCACACGCAATAAGTACAGAAAATGAATCAGGCTGTTGTTTGTAGTGTTAAATATTCTGGACTTTTCTTTCATTTTATCATCGACTTCTTTACGCTGTTTTTCGCCGGTTATTCAATCAAAATGCAGCAAAAACTCTAGATATGTCATCATTACACCAATGGAAGATCTTAGGAAAGCACAAGAAGAAAAATATTCAATATTTTAATAGTAGAATCACATGTAATAGCACAACGGGTCAAAATGACCCCTGTTATGCATTAGCGTAAGTTTTTCCGTGTATGCATTCTAGGGTTAAGGGGCCTATGGACAATTTGACATATGCATATCAAGGTTTTTGTTCTACAAAGAGCATAAGTTTTCGGCCAATATTTCCCCGCTGCCAAATTTTGGCACACTTTTTGCAGTCCTATGTTAGCCTAAACTTCATCAATTGTTGGTACGTCGTGGCGCGGCAATGGCTGACGCCGAAAATGCCTAATCTTATAAATCATGNGCATTTCTTGGCGGAAGGGCACCCAATAATCAAGGTATTTAGTGACACAAAATCNAACAGAGCGTGAAAAAAAATNGAAAAAAGTTGGATGAAGTATCAACTAAAATACTCCATAATTTATGTTNATTCACGAAATAACTTTAGGCCNCCTTCAAGCTTGGCCCCNATCAATTGGGTCTTTGTGGTGCGGCAGTTACGATAGGGCCTAGGCTACTGCANAAAATGAANGAATGGAAAACGAATCATCGTGCAAACTGAGCATTTTAGCGAGTCAGCTCGTACTTGTCGCTTGCATGTCGTCAAATGACACGGCTTGAACTTGAAGTCGAATGTTTCCAGACCTAATGTCACCTCACGAAGTTCTCAATCAGTTTAAATTTTGATGTTTTATTTATTTTATCAATGGACAAGCCGTCAGCATATTGCTTCTTGGAATTAAGGTATAAAATTGCAAAATGCCTGGCGGACCGGCAGGAAAGTCGTCGCGGACCGGCACCGGTCGGCGGACCGGCGGTTGAGAACCACTGGGCTATACCCTACTTCATTTACTGTTTGGTGGTAATCACCGTATTTCGCCTAAACGCGCGAAGCGCACAAATTTATATAATTCATGTTTGAATCGGTCAATATGATCGGGAATTGCATAGATATTGCTATCAATTTTATATCCTCTTTCTGCTCACGTAATCAGATTTTCTGGTAGAGCTGAGTGTGGTGTGTGTTGGAAAACGTAGGAATCCTAAATAATAATTTAGCATCTTCGGGCGAAATCGTTGCTATATTGACTTCGTTGCATGATACTCTTTCGTGACCTCCTATATCTGCTATCTCAGAAGATATGGAAATCGTCAAAACGTACCAAACTAAAAGACGCACATGATTTCAAATTGGTATTTCTTTACTGGCAAATAATTTTTTCCTTGCGGGATGGCATTTGTCCTGTAGGGTTAAGGTCGCCAGGACAGGAACATTCGGCACCAGTCATTGAGGTGCCTATGGACAATTAAACATATATCTATCGAAGTTTTCGGTCAGCGCAAGGGCATTCCTTTTCGGCCAAGGTCTTATCGCTGCTGATCGTTCTGGCATACTTCTCGGAGTCGCATGTTACATGGCCTCTAACTTCATATGTCTTGGTGCGTCGTGGCCCAGTAATGGCCGACGCCGAAGTCTCACATTTCCATATTATTTGTATTTTTGTTGGGTATCCCCAAATCAAGATATATAAAATTATTAAATCGCGCGCAACGCGAAAAATTTTTGAATAAGTTGCACGAGTTTCTAAAAAAGTTACTCCATAATTTAAGTTAATTCACGAAGTAATTTTGAGCTCCCTTCGAGTTCGGGCTCCCCACCCCAATTGGGAGGTTTGGGGTGCGGCATTTACGGTCCCGACTCCAAAATAGCCGTTTTAACGCGCCATATAGCCCCCTTCGTTGTTTTCGCCCCCTACCGCCCCCTCGTCCGTTTTCGCCCCCCTATCGCTCCCTTTGTTATTTTCGCCCCCCTATACCGCCAAAGCGCCCCCTGAGGGGCGATATCGCCCACGTTGGGAACCACTGGATTAGCTCATAGAAATTCCAAATGCGCTAATCTCTGCCCCGCACCGCCTTTACGCTGATGCAACGTAGCATACGCTATTATGTACTAGCGGTAGCGGCGAGAGAAATCATACACGTGCGCCATCGGGTGGCGAGATAGCATAGTGGCAGATTTGTGGTGCGCAGCTGTAATGGGCTGTAAGCTCGGATCTGGCAGATGTCGACTCCAGACCTCCTTCCTAAATGTTGCTGGTTTATTTTGGCCAGCCGGCCTGTTAACCGAGTAAGTGGTGTATCACAAAGCCTAGTATCGAACTGGGACATGCTACAAGTCGGCAGATAAGGAATAATGCAAAACAAATAATATCGGCTGGGAACTAAATTATCAATATAGTCGAAACACACACTGAATACCAAAATAACAACAAACGTCACCATCAATAGAGAATTGTGGATTTGCAATCGTCTTGATTGTCCTTTTTGCTCCTCAGTCCAGGAGACAAACACGACCCTCCTAGGTTAGGGTTGCCATACGTCCGGAATTCCCCGTGCATGTCCGGAATTTCACTGTTCAAACTAGCGTCCGGGAGGAATTTCGAAAATATGCCAAATGTCCGGAATTTTGACGTAGGCTCATAATTTGTTTCGTAAATCAGCACAAAAACAATATTGTTTGGAAATATTTATGCTGATGTAGGATATTTTCTTCGCGCTGCGCGCGATTTACTATCGTTTGCCTTTATCCTAGGGTTTGCGAATATATTGAACGTAATCAGCTTCCAAAATAGCCCATGAATAAATCTGGGCTAAGGCGCTGACTTCTTTTAGTAATCAACTCGTAAAATTTTTATCTGGGCCACGGAACATTTTTAAATTGGATATTGAGTCGCGACCATAAAAGGTTGGATACCACTGGAAGTGGGGTGTTTATAAAGCTCCGTGGTGCGCACCGGCATAAGGCTGATTAGCAAGCTTATCGGTGGGACATGAACATAACTTAACGATATACAATTACTGTATTTTCGAACTCATCATCCTTCACCAGCACTACCGCTAACTCTGATCATGTGGGCGGAGAGTAGTTAGTATCTATATAGTAATATATGGAACGACCAATATTATTGACAGAATTCATTCAAATAATTTAACGGCCGGATGCATATGGAAACCAGATTCATATATCAAGCATACCCCCCTTCAGAAGTTGCATCGATTACCCTATAGTGTAAGCTCAAAATTATTGTTTATTTGGGCGGTAGGGGGCTGATAACATGTACTTTCGGTCCCGGTTACACAACACACAGCCACATACTCCTGAACCGGACCGTGACCACCTCTGGTGTATGAGCAAAGCTTTGCTGCTGTGACGTCATAACTCATTTTGAAAACAACTAGTGGGCGCTAAAGAATGTCCGGAATTTGGGTTGCTGAAATATGGTAGCCCTATCCTAGGTGTTATCGTTCGTCACAATCACGAGTTCCAGGATTTCCACCATTTCCTTTAATTAGACGGAGAAAACGTTGCGACCTTGTCGATTTCCTGTTTCTACACCAGTGTTAGGACATTATGATGACGCTAAGGTTAATTGGGCTGCTGGTCCAATTACTAGTGAAAAAGCTTTCAACCCCTGATCGTATTCAGGTTATTTAGTAGATCCTATCAGGACATACCAATTTGCAACTGGATAATTTATATCAGTGGCTCTTAACCATTTTCCTGCATCGACTTTTTCGTAAATTTCCTCGGTCTGGCGCCCCTCCCCCATTTTTTAGAGACGGTAGTAAAACAAGGGGTAAGAGTTCGTAGTCGGGTAGGTCTTTTTTGGTTGGGACTTCGCTATTGGAAATAAATAGCTTATATCGCTCCCATGGACCATTCGACTTATTAACGCTATGAAAATTGAATGTGGTATATTTCGGATCAAATCAAGGCTGTTATAACAACCATCTGGTACGGGCTGCTACCATCTGGTCGCTGAACTTCAACATGAATGCATTCCAAACAATGCAATCCATATTATATCACGTTCGTGTAAGGTTGCGGATCACAACACTAAACATATCCTTCATGATGCGATGAAGAAATATGCTGACGATTTAATTTTTAGCACTCAAATACAAATATATTTAGTTAATCCTTTTGACTAAAAAGCTTCAGAGCATCTTTAATGTACAAAGATCTCTCACTCTTAAAAGTGGTACAGTGCGTCTTTCTTCGATTTCGACGCGCTGTTCGCTGCGGGTTAAAAATATCTAGTTCGAAACAGTTTGTGGAAAATAACCCGAGGTAGCGTGATGGGAGTTTTTTATCGGGGAATTGGCGTTCTAAAAGTACGCGCAATTAATGTTGCATGAATTATAATCAACCATTGCATTCATGGAAACATGTTGCAAACATTGTCGCTATATATTTCTCGCGTAGCGCGACGAAAAATTTCGGGATGTGACAGATTTTGTCGAGTGTTAATTTTCAATGAGAACTCAGGGATATACATAACTTTTTTCTACTGTTTAATCATACGTCCCTACTGCACCCTCTACTGCGACGCCATTTTACTTCATCGTCCCCCATACTGCACTCTGATCCCAGCGCCCCTCATATCGCCCCTTGAGCGCTGTCGACAACGTTAAGAAACACTGATTAAATTGTGTGCATGTGCGATGCATCATCGTAGGCGTAGCCAGGATCAAAAGTTTGGAAGGCGAAAAATGTGTAGACAATGACACGACCTCATGTATTCATTGTGATGTAGTAATTAACGACTACGTTACAATGAATAAGTCGCAAATTTTGGGGTGACGAAGGCGTCCTTCATTAATACTATGGTTTCCATAGTTTGAAAACCTGAAAGGACGAACAGTTTACATAATTCATAAAAGTAGATTTGCCGAAAGTGATTTCGATATAATTTCGGGAAATGTGTTGACTAAAAAATAAGGTCATCTCTTTGAGTCAACTCCCGGAATTATTTACGCTACTTCTGTGGTGTAAAAATAATAAAAAAAAGTTCGTCACTTTCATTCGACTCCCGGATGATCCGCTCGAACGTTCGCATTACCTATTTCGCGTAATTTATCCTAGTGACCCTGTATTCAAGTTTACCTGTCAAAACTGTAAAGAAGGAAATGCCCAAAAAAAGGCATTTAGAAATCCAGAGGACAAATCCTCCTAAAGGAGGACGTATGGTATCCCCATCTAATTATTCGTTCTGCGTATATTCCAGCTCAATCCGTTATCATTCGCGTTTCTCCTGTTTTTCGTCGTTATCCTGTCGATCCAGTTCACATGCATGCTATTCCATCGCTGGGACACTTTCCTTTTGAGAATGGCGGAAACCAGACTAATGGGGTCTAAAGTGAGTGTTTGATTTTCCGTATACTTAGCTTCAGACCGACGTTTTACCGCGTGGGAAAAAGCGATAGTCTGAAAACTTATAGCCGGCGGTAACGCAATACAATCAACCATTCTAGAGAGCGCGAGTACTCTTATTTATGTTTATCAGTATATTCATGACATTGGTATGCCGAGGCACATTATAGTGTGTCATTTACGACTCTCAACGGTGCCGCGGTAGATTTATTCGAAATTTTGAAATGATGCGCAAAATAATTATTGTCTGTATCATACGATGAATAATTCAAGAATTTAAATCTGACTCGGTGCGAAGTTTTGTACATAAGAAAAATCCAAATTGCTGTCATGGGCGCAATCAATATCCCCCTCGCGAATTCGCTGTACACACGACATATCGCGTGCTGAATTCAGCTTTGCACGATACGCTGATTGATCGCATATATAGAAGAGCAGACATGACGACGCCTGCGTGACAATGAGCTTTTCAAATCCTCATCTTCTTTTTAATCACCAGCAAGGAATGAAGTCCTTTGGAAGTGATGTTCACGCTTGCAAATTCGAATTACAGACATATAGCCGTCTACATTGCGATGGTCAGGTAGCGTGTCGGTACTGCCGTGAATAACTAAATATCTAGGCTCGGAGCGCAACGTTATGTTACAATTTGAGAACTGAGAAGTGAGTTGATCAAGTTATATCAGTTAACAAATCATCCCATCCCGGAGGTTAATATTAGGGCTGGTGTAAACGTGAGGTTCACGTTCGCATTCTGTGTGTAATCCTCATAAATTTAGAGGTTCCCGTTCACAAACGAGCCTTTGTAGGTTCTGCGCTGTGAATCTTTTTCATATACCACAATTTGTCACGTCATTGAAACATCTTTGGTTGAAATTCTATGCATTTGAACTTTGGACCAGTCTATGTATGGCGCTGACAGAATAGAAAAAACACTAAACGAGCATGCACGTTGCCATTCTCACAACTTTTTACTTGTTTTGTTAGAAAATTTTGCTCGAAAAATTCAGCTTTCCGTTTGCGAATATTTATCGACTCTCTGCTGTGAGTTTGACCCGCAATCACTTGTTCTTATGTTTGGAGGTCTTTTTATAGCCTTTCAATAACAAAGCAATATATCTAGGTTTAGCATTGCGACTAGTATCGTGTCGCGTCAGGGCCTCTATTCCCGCAATACATGATACCGGCAATAACTTGAAAGCAAATGTCATCTCAAAAAATAGCTCGTGGCCATTAACCTTCTGAGCCTGTGAGTTGGACAATGGACATTAGGGCTCTTCAAAAATGACTTTTTTCTCAAATCGTACTGGCTACTTGATAAAATTGTTAGGTTACCTAATTCGGTCACCGTAAATACTATTTTATTCAAATCCAAATTTTT
>ATSW01114503.1:0-16045 GCA_000444245.1 Botryllus schlosseri
CTGGTTCCCGAAATGTCAAAATTATACGGGAATGTATACAGGCTTAGCTACATCCCGTCTCAAATTCATCACATGAAATAAAAAAAGGAATGGCGTGATATTAACTATGAACGACCGCTTGAATTTGCAGCCTCGGGACACCGCAGGTATCATTAAACGAGGACCGTCTTGTGCTGTGTCGGAATACAACGAAGAGCTATCAAGAGGCGGTACGTCTATCGTCAGTTTCTTTCAGTTAAATATCTATGAATACTATATAGCTTTCGTCACGTAGATATCTCTAGTTACGGAATAACGGCAATAACATTAATTTTTGAAGCCACCCCGCTTCTAATGAATGAATTAGCCTTAGGAAAGGGTACAATGATTCGAGTTGACCAACAGTCGAGTGCTAAAATTACACGCCCCTAGCCTTATATTATATTATGTTTTCCTGAAAATACTACAGGGAACAGTATAGCCTAGTGCGAAACTAGCCACGCTTTTTACGCCGACATTTGCTAATCTCATTACTATGAGAAGAGATAATGAACTCTGATTTGATATAACCGGACTTGATTCAATTTCCAAGCTTTCGCAAATTCAGTAATTCTAATTTCAATCCAATCGAAAAACCTGAGTGGCTACAAATCACTAATGTAATTTTGAAAAGCTCCAAGTTTTCTAGATGTCCTAGTCTGATATGAAGGTGGTGGGCACGCAGGCCGCATGCGGCACGCAAGCTGATTTTCTTACCGCCGGCAAACGATACTGGCAGTTGTTAGGCCAATCATTCTGATTTCCAGTCGAACTCATATAATATTCATTGTCCCCCTGTCGGTATTCGCTAATGCTTGTTAACGTTATAACGCAGTGCAATCACTTTCGTATCAACAAATGTACGATTTGATCAAGTACAACCAATCGGACTTCGTACTCGTGGACATCAGGAGGCCCGACGAATACGCGCGAGGATACATCCCGACTGCTTTCCTGGTCACAATCACCAACGGTAAGGATATCACAATAAAGAGGCTAATTTTCTCGAATCAGTGATTCACCATCCCGCGTACTTTTATAATACATATCTAAAAAGTGGATCGACTTACATATATCCGAATAGGTAGGGCACAGATAACTTTGATTTTTGGTATGTCGAATAGACGGGGGATATGAAATGACAATAGATTGTGTTTTCAATGTTCTGTTGCTTTTTATTCAGCGTGCTACTGTGCGTGTGCAGTGAACGGTGCATGTCTCTAGCACAGGGGCTCCCAACAGGTGGGAATTCCCCGCAGGTCGGGAATTCAATGGTTTTTGGTGGGGAATAGACCCATTTGTGAAACACTATGCACAGGACAGTCTACATATTTATGAAGCCACATGCGCAATTGCCGTTACCAGTTAACTGCTCTGGAATGTATGTATCGGAAATTATATTGCGTGTTGTTCACAAAAACTCATTTTAACTCCGGAAAACCAATGGTGGCGTCACAAACGCATCCAGCACGATCAGTCTGTCCTGAAATAACGCTTTTGCTAAATTTTGAGGGTTACCGGTATCCGTTCACAATACGAATTATATATTGCAGTTAGGCGATTGTCTTGCGTTCTGGTGTGGTTGTGTGTCTTGTGTACAAAAATAAGCAAATAGCTGCTCCGTAATGACAAAAGTTTTGGGTAGTGGGGAATGAAGGCTCGGAATAAATCTGAAGTGGGGAATGAAGACAAAAGGTTGGGAACCACTGCTATAGCAACATATTCTAGGCCAGTGGTTCCCATGCTTTCTCGACTCATCGCCGCCCTGTCAATCTCGAAATTAATTTTCGCCCCGCATATTTACGGATCTGAAAAAGACGACATCTAAACGAGAAATCTATTCACTTAACTCTGATCGCTGGTGAATATACTAAAAAAATTCATTTCTCCGAGGTTGTAGGTGCTCGGGAAACCGGCGCCTGTGTCTACTTCCCGTTGATTTGACACTTTTGTCGCATCATGATCAGAATAAGCCGCCTTCACGTTCGTTTTTGGCCGTGTAAATTAAATATATCTACTGTACGTCCAAACATTTTCTCCCCCCATCGCCCCCTGTCGCCCCCTTTGGTATTTTCGCCTCCTTGATTCTCAAAATCACCCACTGGAGGGCGATATCGCCCACGTTGGGAACCACTGTTCCAGGTCCAGGTATGGGTTTCAGATTAAAAGGCTACTCCCAATTCGTTTCGATGTCTTTCTATCTTTCATTGTATCGCAATCTTGTGGCGTTTCGAATTGATGAAATTATTTGAAAGCAGATACTGCTAGCATACCGAACTTCCATTGGAACTCGGGCTGCATTTGAAACAGAATGTGTTTCCAAAGACTTTGGTTAAAACATGTTTTAAACAGTGTTTTAAACAATTGCTTTTTAGAAAAAACAAAATTGTGTTGTTTTTTCAAACGTTGTCTAATTTTGCCATAATTGTGTAAATACATCCTAAAAAAAATCAACATCAGCCTACGGACGAAATGCAGCCAAAATAGTCGACGTGTGTGGTGACTGGACCCCCGACATCGTCGTCGGTTCAACAGTTTTTGCGCGTAGATATAGATCATTGGTACGAAATGGGTGTTCTGATGATGATGATGACCGCCGACCGTACAAATGCAGCGTAACGATGTAGCCCTGGTTAAAGATATTTTCGTTCTGTTTATGACAGTGATTGGAAGCAGTTTTCGTCGGAGTAGCCATATTTACACCACATTTTCAATTGTCAATGTCAATCCAATGTGACGTCACCATTAAATATTCGTGACGTCATCACTAAACAAAACAATAAAAAACATGCCTTAAACAAGGGCCTTGTTTTAAACATGTTTGTTTTAAATTGATTTTTGTTTCAAATGCAACCCTAATTGGCACTGCGTACAATGCATAATTGTTTATATTGCAATACATGTAGTGCGGGGGCGGGCAACTTCTCCAGTCGGCGGGCCGGATATAGGAAAATTATGTACTTGACGAGCCGGATTGCTTAATCCAGTGGTTCCCAACCTTTTTCATCTCGTGCCTCCCTTGGCCGAAATTTGAGTCAAAATTCCCCCCTTAGGAGAAATCTGCCCGATGATTAAGAAAGGTCATTTTTAACCGCGCAATCACCGAAGAATAAGACTGGCTGTACAACGTGTTTGTTTCTGGCAGTAACAACACTTTGTAGACCTCCAAAAACAAATGGTCTTGGTCCCAATCAAATAAATTCTGGAAGACTTGACTCAACAGACCCTCCTATTTCCCTTTGTGTTTTTGCCTTATCATGAACCAATCGCTAATATAACTGCTGCGAAAAATCAGTATGCATAGATTTACTGGTCTCGCGATTTTTTCCTCAAGTTTGCGTATGCATTTGGCCAATAATATTGGTACTTTCATATATAGCAGGATTGACCACACTCGAGTCGAACTCGAGTCAGCATTTTCTGATGTCTCGACTTGACTCGAGTCATTTTCACAAAATAGGGAAACGACTAGACTCGACTGGAGACAATCTGTGTATTGACTCGACTTGGAGTCATTGTACATGACTCGAACCAAGCCGTATGACTCGTGACTATAAGACGGCCAAGACCGACATTTCATTGTAATTTCGAAGAACAGTAAAGTGGCCTTCCTATTGGAATTTCGTCTATTGGTCCTGGTAGCCTACTTGAAAATGCGACAATAAACTGCTCAAAGTGAAGAAAATTAGTATATTATAAATCAAAATCATTCAATATTACCAAACAGAGTTATAAAAAGTGAGTCTAACAAGACTTCAGCTAGAAATTGAGCAGTCAACACAATGCCTTGGACTCGGAGTCGAGTCATAGTACCATGAATCTGACTCGACCCTATGCTCGGTGACTTGGACCGTCGGACTTGACTCAATAATGAATTGAAAATGATTGGACTTGATTCGAGTCAAAACTATTGAAGTGAGATTGACTCGGAGCCTCGTGACTTGGTTACAGCTCTGATATATACCCTGCTATATAACATACACGTGATCAGATTTCCTGCTTGAGCTCATTGAAATTTAGGACACCCATTCTGTTTCGGCAACATTGCACCAAGTTTTTCATGCATTTTTTCGATCGAGTAGCTGTTCACTAAAAATAAAGGCAGGCTAGCGATCACTTTGACTTGAACCGATGGCGTTGGAATATTTTGTCACTTTGTGAAAATGTTGACTTGAAAATATAAAATAAATACTTTCGTTAGAGGCCTTGTTGTGATAGATTCGGCAGGACATTTGCTCGCTTAGAATATTTCTGATTGAGAGACCGTCTCTGGCCTACAAAATTGTCTTGCGAACTGCAGCACATCTGAACTAGTTTAAAAAAAACAAGGGGGAGCTGGTATGTGAGAAAGAGATTTCAAATAGCATTTGACCATACTATCAGCAAAAAAACAGCTATAAGGAGCATACGTTCTGATATAACTGGTTGACTACATGACAGTTCAGACATGAACAATTTGGGAAATCCGTTACAATTCTAAAGTGGAATTCCTTCCTAAAAATTGCGAAATTCCCCCCAAGGGGGGAATTCCTCCCCGGTTGGGAAACACTGGCTTAATCGATACATTATTCGCCCATTTATCAACATATACAAGGAATAAATCGTATTTAATGAATGTATTTTAACGACAGTAATGTCACTTCAAAGCCATTTCTCGCCGATAATGACGAAGATAATGCGGATTTGAGAATAGCATTGTCATGCAGGCGCCGCCACGTCTGCTTCTCTCTGATCAATCCTTACCTAAGATTTCAAGGCGTTCGTTAAGCCCGGAAACCCATATTTACCAAGATATCAATTCATTAGGGTTGGGTACATCGTAAATCCCGATATTGTAGTCGTCTCGCTTCGACGAACTTACGCGTGAGCTCCACTCTCGCACGCAGCGCACACACGTATAGGCCTAATAACATAGGNTTACCATACGTCCTCTTTTAAGAGGATTTGTCCTCTTTTTTGACTTTNTTGNAAGTGTCCTCGGAGGACGCCCTTTTGTCNTNTTTTTTGAGATTTTGTCCTCTTTTTTGAAAATTTAGGTCAGATTTAGAGGAAATTGCGAGTGATATGCCGNAAATTANCGCAGAAGTGAAGCTCNNGCGGGNATTTCGGAGGGAAAAGNGGTGATTTCAGCTCTGAGCGAAAAGAAGANCTNTTTTTTTTTTTAGTCATCNACCTAGNAATGTGGAGTGAANAACGTGNTTTTGAGNTCTGAGCGGTAGTGNTGACCTTTTTTTTTNNTCAACCGATCATGAAGTGGGAAAAGTTTACCGGTTTTTGAGAATTCTTCTCCAGTTTTGCATGTCTGTAATTTCTGAAAAAGTGTCCTCTTTTTTCATTTCCGAAATATGGTAAGCCTATAATAACATATACAATCAATAAAATTTGACGCAAGTAGTAGTGAATCTCGGCAGACTGGGGTCGCGGGCCATTTCATCAGGTAAGACGGGAAACTGTGGCTAGGATAAAATCCCGTCGCGGGTCATATCCGCGGGTCAGTCCTTAGTGTGGTGTATAGACTGTAGAATCTGCTCGTACAATGTACAATAAATGCTGTCAAAGTAACAATATTGTATGAGAATATAATGCTGTATATGATAATCAATCAGCGTTGACTGAAAGCAATTCTCTTTACAGGCGCCTTCGAGAAACATGTCGACTTTCGCCAGATAATGTGCGGCAGGAAGTTCGTGGTAGTCTATTGCAGGTCTGGCCGCAGGGCCCAACAGGCGGTGGAAGTTCTGAAATCCATTATCCCGTAAGTTTTCGGATGACATTTGCGAACGTGACGAATACACTTGCAATGGTGTTGCATTTGCATCACACAATCATCCTGGCGCTGAAAATGCCGATGCAGAGTCTCTTCAGCTCCATACAAATAACTTCCTTGGCTATTCTCTTTTATTCCGAGCCCGCCTAGCCATGGGCTCGAACAAATGAGGAAAGCCATACTACAAACAGGGATATATAGAACTTAAGTAGTTCTATATATCCCTGGCTACAAAATGAAGCACAGTGCTTGGCTACAGACTAGTAATAGCTTAATTTTCCAAGCCGGGACATACGTTGTGTAGCTGGGATACTTACTATACCATCATAATTAACAAGTGTCCAAATCAATACTGGTTAAGTATCGGGCTGATGGCTTGACATGATATTCTCCAGGCCCTGGAGTAAAGAGAATGAAAATTCCTTCAAGTGGATGTTGAAAATGAACAAAATGACATGCGGTTTTCATGGCAATGCCAATCTTTAAATCAGGGGCGGGCAACATACGGCCCGCGGGCCGGAACCAGCCCGCGACGGGATTTTGTGTGGCCCGCCGACAGTTTTCGGTCTTACGTGATGATGAGGCCAGCGTCGCCGTCTACAGGCAATAATGCGCAAACATTTTCGAGTAGGAACATGAGCAAGACAAAGCGACGATCCAATACAACTGATGTTCACCGTATTGACGTTGCCAGGGGCGAATGGGACCATGCCATTCCCAACTTTTTCGAGAATATACGTTATATTTATAAGTAGTGGATTATTTTCGGGCAGATGGATTCAAACTAAAAAAGAATTCGCGCACACGGCGCGATTTAGTGTCTCTACGTACATGACTTGATTATGAGAATACAGTATCATAGATACACTAGAACAGTGCTTTTCAACCTGTGTGACGGTTCGCACTGGTGCGAATGAAAAAAATTGCAGTGCGAATGACGAAGGTGGTGCGAATAGTGCGAATGAAAATCCGGGTCAAGTGCGAATGACGAAGGTGGTGCGAATGGTGCGAATGAAAAGCCGGATCAAGTGCGAATGAAAATCGTGATTAATTGTTAACTTTTCTGACGAGGAATAATTCAAATAAACTTAATAGGAAATTTAGAATCAGTGTAACTTTTGTAGTTGCGACGCAATTGTAAAATCTCAATACGACGCACCACCAATCGTAGCTCTTACAAGCCGTAGTGAATTAATATTCCCACACTGTAATTATTACGTCACCAAAAGTCTGGTTTGGAAGCTGGTGTAGTGGCAGTATAGAGTAGGAATGGTGTGAACCTCTGAAAGGTTCAGGTTCGTGTGAACGCGAACCTTTTTGAAAGGTTCTGTGTGAACGCGAACGTGAACCTCGTGACGTCACGTGACGTCATATTGTTAATTCGAACCCTGTCCTTCAATGAAGTGATAGCCTATATTAATGTACACGATACCTAGCGACGACTCGGGACACATAATGCAACAATGCTGAAGTACATATAGGCGTTTTAAACGTCGCTAAATGTATCAACTGAGGCAATCAAAGGATATAATAATCCCATAAAATCAATATCTTCCGTCGCTTTGCCAACAATTTCGACGAGGACTTACCAGGGAATATACGCTTAACCCTTAACGGTTTAGGCCAGACCGGACAATGTATTCGGCGTCTGAGCATTGCTACATTGATATTGAGCAGAGTGTAAAATGTGTTTCTATATACTTGCTACCGATGTTACCCCATTAAGAAGTTAAACAGCAGTAGCCAACACCTCAATCGCACGGATTTGGTTTCAATGATGCAGTAGAGATATGAAGTCAAGATTGACCCCGTACGTCTTCTCGAATTTTTACATCAGAAAACGATATCAATCTTATTAGTTGGTTGAATATGAATAAGCATCATTCGCTGACTGCGCATTACGCTCGTGATGTTGTGTGATTGCGGGTCAAGCTCACAGCAGAGAGTCACTAAATATTCACAAAAGGAAAGCTGGATATTTCGAGCAAACTTTTGTAACAAAGCAAGTAAAACTTTTGAGATTGTCAAGGTGCATGCTCGTTCAGTGTTGATTTTTAATGCTGCCAGCGCCATACATAGAGTGGCCCGCAGCTGAAATGCAATAAATTTGAACCAAAGATGTTATAATGAAGTGAAAATTGTAATATATGAAAAAGGTTCACAGTGCAGAACCTACCAAGGTTCTGTTGTGAACGCGAACCTCTAAATTTCCGAGGTTCACACACAGAACGCGAACGTGAACCTCACGTTCACACCATCCCTAGTATAGAGATCTCTTCAATGTCTATAGTGGCGGACATACCACAGACATATCAGCCCGTCTGATCCTACGACAGGCTCGAAAAATGATGTCAAATTGACTTTCTGCTTTCTTTCGCTAAACAATCATCATATTTTCGTAATAACTGTTCGATTAGCGCGAGGTACGAGGACAGTAGTAAATACCACCATTACAGCGACTCACATTCGCTAGTTTACTGTAACGTAAATTTTTACCCCTTCATGGTTATTAAAGTAGGGACCGCAAGGGCTATAATTTTGGGTCGACACGGCGCCAGAGCTATCTGTTAATATGTATGTAATACTTATTGAATTTATTGCAAAAAATCCTGCGATCGTTTTTACATATCCAAGGTCACTGTGTTGGGTACTGTAGCCAATAAGCTAGACGCGCAGCAAATATGGCATATGGCATGGAATTCATGATCAGACTTGTCCGACTGTTTTTTTTCTGGAAATCATGGTCGAAGACCGTTGGGATGAACTAGTGTAGGGGTGTGCAACGAGCGAGTTCAGGCCTANGAGACTCATTCATTTCGAGGCCAACCNCTTCTGCGTCNGNNCACATGAAGACGTAAAGTTTNGGCGAACNAAACCGCTGATAAAATGCGGTGCCAAAAACATGAGCGGCGACAAAACNTCGGTCTNAAAATGACCGATGCTGGATGGCCAAACCTTTCGNNATGGATNGGATATGCTCCGTNGTCGGCACNGAATAGTCGCGTTCTTGCAATCNGAGTAGACAGTATAGTACAACATGTGATACGCANAGGAATTTAATTCGCCCTAATTTGAAATCGCGTANGTNAGACATGTGTTNTAGAGCTGTGTTGGTTAGAATTGTGATGTGCGCGTTCTGTATGTCNTACATGCCCGTANCATCGTAGCATACAACTGTAATATTAAATANAAATTCCTCTTCATCGGTGAGGCTCGGGTCGCAAGATGCCACAAAAACTCAGATTTTGGTCGTAGTCTAAAAGCNGGTTTACCGTTATTAAACTGTTATGAATTCTCAAGTTAGATTGAGGTGAAGAGTAAAACACGCAGTACCATNAGTTATTTGCTCTTNTCATAAACTTGCAAGANAGAAGTTGGAGCAACGTATCATCAGGNATCGAGCTCTAATGTGCCAACTCTGCTTNATCGTTTTGCACCTNATGTTCCAAAGATANAAAACAAAAGCCTNAACACAAACATGCGGGTTTTTGATCCTTTCGACAAANTGGAGCTTCGCGGGACCTTTGTGTCAGCTCTCAAAAACGATTTCTGCCAGCAAGCATTTTTCATTCGCGAAAAATACGCCATATTTTGGATAGGAGTGCGGAAGAGATTTTAAGACCTGACCATCCAAGCACTAGTAGAAGTTCTTGTACAAATTCCGAACAACATTGTTTGGTCGAGAAGGGTTGTATTGAAATAATTGGAAGTAAAACGAGCGAAAAAAGTTGCCTTTTTAATGAGACATTTGATAGTTATCCAATTTGTTGCACATCTGAACAAAATGTTGAGTGGGCCTATCTTCATCTTTTTGTATAACAATTTTCGATTAGTTGGTGCGAATGAAATTTATTTCACAAAAAAAGTGCGAATGGAGCTCAAAAAGGTTGAAAAGCACTGCACTAGAATATCCCGCATTTTCAACAAAGGAATCAATAAGAAAGAACCGGCCCGAAGTGAATAATCTGGGATAAGCTCATGAATGTATATTCTTATGCCATGATCAATGTTCAAAATTATAATTATACGTGCTGTAAATTTTCGAAGAAACCACTTGCTTATACACTCACCAATATCATTGATCAAATTCATTCATTTATGCAAAAAAATTCCGCGCTTGGCGCGACTACAAACCAGATATTCTCTGATTTTTGATCACATTCATATCTATAATTTGGACTCGCCCGTGAATCGGTCGCCCAATCCAGATATAGTTCGCAACTGCAGAAATGCGTGCGTCTCTGAATTGTATGTACGAAGGGTAGTGCAGGGTAGGATGGACGGATCGGTGGCGAGTTCGCAAGGAGGAGTTCCCCTAAACTCATAGAAAAAATTCAGATATCCGGCCCGCCTCATGTTCATGTTTCTATCCGGCCCGCTGAATAGAGAAGTTTCCCGCAACTGCTTTAAAGGATGCAACTAATGCCAAACGGGCATTGTACTTTTAAAAATACAAATTGAGAGAATTAAGTTATTTAGCCTAAAAACAGTTCAACTAGTAGTGAAAGTAATCGTCATACATTACCCCTTGAGTGCGTGGTGCAAGTAGTCAAAATAAACTTCAATACGACGCCAAACGGCACGATGGCCAAAACTGTCACTGACGGCCGCTAGCTGGCACCATAGGCTAAATTCGCACTGCCAAATGTACCGAAACCCAAGTATTTTAGATCGTACAATTGATGAAGGCTACATCTTATTGAATGCTTCTGTGCTATGTTTTCAGGATCAAGATCTACCCTGGATCGTGGCTAGAGTGGAGCAGGTTGAATCCGAGAAATGTCATCGAATAGGCATAGCATTACTATCCAGTTATCAGCTGTATCGAAATAAAGTAATGCGAAATTGAAGTCATACCAGATCGAAATATACGTATGATGTACAGGCGTTCGGTCAAACGTATAAAATATTATTGCACCGCAAGTATGGAGGAGTAGGTTAATTTAATACCAGTTTCAATCGATTTTGAGCTCGGATGATCAGCTATAAGATTCTCACCTCTGTCTACGAAGCCGCCAGTATGTTAGCACATCCGGTCGCCCAACCGTGAAGTCACGTGTTTCACATCTATCCGCATATTATTCGTCTATAACCGAACACTCGTGTAATATCGAGCACGGTAAAATATCTCAAAGGCTTGTCCTCAGCCGAAGACCTGACACTGACACACAGAATCCAGATTGAAAAAACACTGGTATAGCCTACTCTGTTAGGTATATCTTCATTTCTGACAATGACGAGGCTCACGAAAGCTGCTACGAAGGGTGCAATGCGACCACCATGGTTAACATAATATCAACTTGTTTCTGGAATTTTATTGCTCATATTCATAAGTAGCAGTCACGTCGTTCGAATTTTCCACTCTACATGAAGGCACCAAATAATGAGTATAACTTTCAGCGGAACCAACAGCGTGATAGCAGTTGTCGTTTGGGGATACATGGAGGTCTGAGTCAGTATGTTTGGCCCCGTCCTCCGACACGCGATCAGTTATATGGTAGGCTGCGATGTCACTATATTTCACCTGGTCGAAATCCTGTTGCGGTCCTTTCGAATTTTTCATTCGCAATCTGTATAGAGAAATTCATACGCGCAAGCGTTAATCGAATCCTAGTTCGAATTCAGAATTTCAAGCCGAATCTGTCGGCTAATACAAATAGCTGTACATAGATCACGGTTGTAACCAAGTAACAAGGTTATTAGTTATAAATCAATCTCACTTTTATAGTTTTGACTCGAGTCAAGTCGAGTCATTATTAATTCGTCGCCGAGTCAAGTTCGAGTCCAAGTCAGTGGTTAAAAGGTCAATACCGAGTCATAGTCTTGATACTCGAGTCCGAGTCCAAGTCTCTGTGTTCACTGTTCAGTTTTGAGTTCAATCCCTTTCAACCCACGTTTTTTTTTAACTCTACTCGAGTGAAATAGAATGGCTCGCATTTACAATATCGTAATTTTCCTCAGTCCGGAAAGTTTTTGGCCCTATTTTCCAAGCAGCAGAATTGATAGACGAAATACCAATGATGTGGTAACTTTACTATTCTTCGAAGTTACAACGAAATGCCTGTCTTGGCCGTCCTAGTCTCGAGTCATATGATTTGGTCGAGTCATGCACAATGACTCGAGTACAAGTCGAGTCAATACACAATTTGACTCGAGTCGAGTCATTTCACGCTTTTGAAAAAATTACTCGAGTCAAGTCTAGTCACCAAAAAATCGTTACTCTAGTCGAGTAATGACTCGAGTCATTACAACACTGGCATAGATAAAATTTTCGACGGTATCTTCAGTTTTTTTCTTTGTTCAGGTTCCGTGGTATAGGGATCATTTCACTTTGCTCTAGTGACAATTTCCCTCAAAAACGTGATGCAAACTCATCCAAAAACCACATTATAATTTTCAAATTCCTATGTATGAAAAGTGAGTAGATTTGCCTCAAAAACTTTCAAGTAATCTATGAATCCTAAAGCATGCCGCTCTAGTACAGTAGTACAAGTAGGCCAGAGGCGAGCAACTTCTTCAGCCTGCGGGCTGGATATGAGAAAAATGAAGTAGCCTACTTGGCGGGCCGGATTCCTGAATCGAAACATTAATCGCGTATTTATCCACCTATATAAGAAATAAATCATGATTAATGTAAATTTTAAGCGTGGGGCATGGGGATCGAAAACAGTAGTCAATGAATTCATTAACGTAATGTACTGTGGTCGATCAAAGTTGTCAACAAGTTCTTTAATCTCTGGCTGCATGTTGGACATACAACCCTTAGTAACGATTGCACGTGAACATAAGTTTTATTGGAACGCTGCTTTGTCTCGTTAATTTGGACGTTCAAAAAGGTTTGCTCGCAAAGGTATGTAGCCTAGATGCGGCCCGCGGGTAACATTACCATGTAAGACCGGAAGCTGTCCAGGGGCCGCTCAAAATCTCGTCGCGGGACGGATCCGGCCCGCGGGCCGTATGTTGCCCGCCCCTGAAGCACAGGCGAAACCAATACTTGAATATTTCTTAACAGTAGAGTACTCGATTACTGACAACCTCTAAACTTATGTCGAAACTTACTATGTCCACTTGTCTCATAGTCGGTGTCATGGCGAGTTTTGACGGTCAGTAGGGGTAGTTTACTCACCGCTTGCACAGTATGGCTACGGTAGCTGAACATCCCAGCAGCGACAGCACGCAAAGAGCTAATAATCCGACCATAATCCAAGTTAATGGTGTCTCATTGCTCGTGGACTGCTGTGATTCGGTGGACGAGCTTTGTGGAACGGTTGTTTGTTGGTAATTTGATGTCGAGACTTGCACTGGTTCTATAAAAATGATTAAACTGAATCATGATAGATAAAGCCAGTGGATATAGTGGCGCATATCAGGCATAAAGGTTCTTTTTTGCGTAACGGATAGAGATAAGTTAATGCTATAAACCAGATCAAGATATAACACATTGATATATCACGAAAATACTACACATCTGCATACATTCTACAAATGTGCAAATGAACACCAGTATAAATAGGTTTTATAACGTTCTTCCCGTCGATCTAAATCTAGATTCAATAATGGTATGCGGCAAGTCCTTCGGCGTTCAACAAGTTGTCATTACGAACTAAGGCAAGAGCAAATTGTGATTAATCTCATTTCTGACTTGAGTCGGCCCTTACGACTGCTGCGGCGATTTCGCGACATCGCTACCACCTTATGATTGCATGTTCCGTAGCGATCCTCGTTAAGTAATGTCAGTTTGACAATCAAATCGATATATTTACTGTTACTAATTTTGGCTATTTCCAAGCGATATCAGTATAATACCATATGCATTTTATAAATATAACATAGCATCCCCTCTTTTATAACAATAACCTTTCGTGGGCCGTTATAGGAACTGTACTAAGAGATTAATCAGATTCCAAACATTAGATTTAAAATTCATTTATCCAGTATACTAAACGGGGGAAACCTCATTCCATATTTCCATACAATTGGCGGATCCCACAAGCTGTGGATTTGATAGCTATAGTTCATTGGTTTCTTCCACGTTCTTCCAACGGTCGTTATAACCAAAAATAAAATCGATTGATTCGCTTATCAATATTCATTCCATACCCCCACTCAACATTGGAGGCCAGCTGCAATGCTGCATACATTTCCAGCGCGTTCCAGCAAAAGTTGGCAGGAAAGAGGCAGCCAAAATTGTCATTGATGCTACTTATGTAGAAGTGGAAGTGATTGGATTACGAGGCGAACAGGGAAGTTCTAGAAATCCTTGGAGGCGAAGTGTAAATTTATACTTAATCACTGTGTACTGGGTATACCGCTGCTATATCGGTCTTCATGACACCCAGCCATAAACTTCTTCAAAGTATTAGCAGGAAGCGAGATTAAATGAAACGCAACTTTGAAGTGGTAGAACGAGACACGAAGCGTCGCAGACTTTTATGAGTCATTCACTACTGAAAAACTACAAACTCTGCGTGATACATCTCCACAACTAACGCAAAAAGTGCCAGTGTCACGTATCAGCGCGATTCCAAAATTATGTAACATTAACGTCACACGCGTCTGCACATCTGCATGTTGGAATGACGCTATCCCTCAGTAGATGACGCAAACATGTTCTGTAACTATGAATAGGGAGCAAGTGTAGTCTCACAACCAAGGTTGTAATGACTCGACTCATGTCTCAAATCGGCGCGCAATTTTTTGTTGACTCGATTTGACTCCAGACTTTTTTAAAAATGAAAAATGACTCGACTCGACTTGTACTCGAGTCATTGCGCACGTCTCGACGAAGTCATATGACTTAACACATTCTATATGAATTACTCAAGTCTGGTATATCAGGAGCGGTACTAGAAAAATAGGCCCAGGTCTTTTATCTGTTTGAATAAACATGTTTGGAGTGAGAAAAATTAGTATATTTTGAATTCGAGGTGTTCGTAATCACCCAAGAGTTTCACAGAAGTGCGTTGAACGTGACTGGATCTCAATACTGAACAGTAAACACTATGTCTCGACTTGACCCGAGTCAAAACTATAAAAGTCAAATTGACTTGTGACTAGGAACCTTTTGACTTGGTTGCAACCCTGCTAAAACACACTCAATTTATCAATAATCAATAATCGTCAGAATCTATTTTTATCTCAACAAGACACGCATAAGGCACAATGCGATACACAAGACACAATGCTTATATAATAGCCAAACCAACTTGACTATAAGTAGTTTACTTACCGATGTTACACGGATAAAGCTTGTAGTCAAACGAAAACGACATATTCCCTTCGCTTTTTACTTGGTACCGAACACTCTTTATCGTCGTAACATTATTGTTTATCCAAACGAAATCCGTGCAGTTATCACTCTGAATGGCTTCCGGGACCCGTCTTTTATCGCACGAAGAGGAATGAGAATAGACAATGCAAAAACCGATTGGCATTTGGCAGAACCCTGGCATGTCTGTGAGATACCAGGGTATGAGTCATTAAATACTGCTGTGCGGCAGGAGGTTAACTATAAAGCTCTGTACCCAGAACATACAAGCAACCATTTTCAAGATTCAAAATATTGAATGACATTTGCAGAAATCGTTGGCAACAACGCACGTCTACTCTTTTGGATTAGCCTATACCCAAGCGGAGTTTGAGTAGTTGAACTACTTACTCAAGAGCTTGCTCAAGATTTTACACCTCTTCCAGTTGTACTCAAACAGTTTGTTCAGGCAAGACTACTCAGTTTTTATTTTACAATTTGACTGTTGAAAGGTAGAAATTATGTTTCGGGGTAAGTTTGCTTCACTTATATGATCAAAATTGTCATACGAACCCCGTGAAATAAACCTTGCATCACGATAACTGAATATACCATCAGAAATTTACCATTATGTTCTGTTACTATTTATTTTTAGTGAGTCGCGAAGATACATCCGGTCATTTATTAGTCGACCTCCGATTAATTGCTAAAAGTACGCCATCCATTCACCAAATCCACTCATTCCTATTTTCATATCGTTTTTAAGTAGTTTCTGCATGTCTAGAAAATCGTTGCTTCTATAATAGTAATTGAATATAAATTTACGGACCTACTTCGAGTTTTTAATAATATTATTATTGTCACAACACAGTGGCCCTTATCGCCTTTTCAGGCTATGTCCACCACGACACGGATTTATGGTAATGTTCATTTCTTTGACTTCGTAATCTTTTGGGGACCACTTTCCATTCTTGCTCCCAGTCAATTTCAGTCCCTTTCGCTCCCATGCGTTC
>ATSW01114514.1:0-14575 GCA_000444245.1 Botryllus schlosseri
CTGACCGACTTAAGGCTGGTCGCCGAACATACTGCTTTCTTCCACGTTATGTAACAACCATGTACTGGTTGGACAAGTCAGAATACTCTACACTACTACAGTTGCCAATGGATCCACTCCCAACAGTTATTGTGATACTTTTGATATGGATTCCCAGTTACAAAATTTATGTAGTTATTTGCTCATTGCTTGCTGCTATCAACTTGAAAACGCGTTCTTGATGGCAGATTATAATACTTTACCTACGGATCAGTGGCGTGATATTCTCTGCGACCACTTGCTTATGTAGAGTATCTTCTCGACGTTCTTGTGTTTTGCATGTGTGTTCCATGTAATGTCTTTTTATATGTGACAATTACTGCAATAACAAAGTTATTGGAAACTGATTTCGTTGAAAGTGTGACAAAGCAGACTTGGGCTAGTAGAAAATATTCAGCTTTTCCAAATCAGATCAGGAACTAGAATCATAGCGGCACCGTTTTTTTTACCAAATTAGAATTACAAGGCTGAGCGAATGTTTGCTGTTGTTAGAAAAATTCATTAGAATTGTGATTAGAACATAAAAGAATGACACAAATTAGATGAAGTTATTGATGCCGTAGGTAGACAAGTTCAGCTAGTTCGTCAGTTGCTCATTACGTTCTGTACTACGTGTATTAAGACACAATCTCCTTCCGATATGATCGATAATTTTCAAACTCTCTGGTAGGATTGTAGAGTTACCAACGAATCAAAATCATGATAAGGAGCAGACACATTCAGATGACTTAGGTTTATTAATAATTTCATAGATTAAAACACCACAAGTTTACGATAAAAGCATAAGATAGAAACGAGTCGAAGCCACTTTGAGTAGACTTAGAAAGACACGCACACTACATGAAAAGTTACAGAAGATATCATAAAAAAGACAAGCGATGAAAATGAAATGGCATGTGTCAGTAGGCAATACAGATGAGTCAGATCGTGGTTCGGTAATCTCGAGCTCAGACATTGGAGAATTCATAGTTGAAAATACTTCATAATGATCATCACATCACACAATCATGTGATCTTTGGCAGAGGTCCAAAAACCTCAGATGCAACAGCATTGATTTACATAAAATCATGTGATCTTGGCCGGGATTAGAAAAACTTCAAAGTAACAGGATCCTGAGACAGAATGCCAGCACTAATGGCATCAATTTAACTTACATCGTCATGGCGGTGCTAATCAATACAGTGAAAAACCCAATCAGTAGTAAATTTTGAAAAACAAATTGCTATTTCCCCCACGTTATGAGCTCTGGTTTGAACTCGAATTTATCAGGATGGCCAATATGGGATGTCTTTGCATACGGCGATGTAGACCATTGGAACGCAGGCTGTTGGTCACGAGTAGGGCCACACTCCGCCACCATTCCGTAACCTTTTATCAGCGACGACGATGTCGCTTTTACATCAACAGCACCGTGATTTCTTTGCTGTAACGCTGCAAATGGATATACTCCATTTGGATCGTTCAGATCAGATCTAGCAGCTATTGTATTTTCGGCGCTGTACGGTGGAGTGCAATTACATCTTGAGTCAGGGTCATGAGTGTAATCATTGTACCTCATTAATTTAATGAGAGAATCCATGTTTTTTACTTTGGTATGGTCTCGAGCGAATATTTTGGCTCTCGGATTTTTATCGTGAGTGAACCAATCGCCGTATTTTTCAACCATTGCGGGTAGACCTGAATTATTGAAAATCGACGCATAATACGGGACGTTATAACTAGCCCAGTACGTTTTCTTTAAGAGAACATCGGTTAGATCGCTATACTCTATCTGCCCGGGTAACTGTTCAAGAACATACAGTATGTCTGATTTGGAGTTTGCTTTCAATTGATTATAATCTATGATCATCCATTGATTGTTGTAAGTTCCACTGTTGTACTTTTCAAAGATGGAACACCATTCTTTGCCAGATTTAGCCAGCCTGTTGGCAACTATGTTTCTCAACCAATCAAACACACTATGTGGAGTGACGTACTTCCACAGGTCATTGTTACTGTTCCCGTTCGTAGTTTCCATAGTCACCAAGCCGGGAGATATAATATAAAAGTCGTCTCCTGAAAATATGGAACCGGGGTATCCAGAAAACGCTTCGGTGTGCGACGGAAAATTGAAACGTTTCATTATTCTTAACATGCCGTTATAGTCTGACCAAGTATCGTGGGCCGATAATATATCAATATCTCCGTCAGATTCTTTCACAAGCTTTATTAAAGCAGAGCATGATCCAGACCCGAGGACTCTTCGATTGAAATACGTATCTAGACCTAAAGCAACGTCTAAATCTTCCAAATCTCCGTTTATTTGAAATAGCAGAAATCCAAATGGTTCTAATCGAATAGTCATGTCGACAGTGGCTTTATTATTGTAGCCATCGACCAAACCTTGGACTTGTAGCAATGTGTTGCGCACTTCGTTCCAGTATATGCTTTTGGGATTTTTCTCGATCATCGCTTTCATCCAGACGAGATTTTCTTTAAGAAATGTCTTCAATTTTATGCAAGACTTGCTCAGTTCTGGTCCTTGACAATAGCTTCCTATTGTATTATTCCATTGCTGATCGATTCGAGAGCGAGTCAGCGCGCCTTCCGCGTAACCTGCCGAGTACGCGAGTGTCGCGTCATCAAAATTTGGATTCATGGTGAATTCTGCCAGCGCCCACCCGATTTCATCGTATGAGTCATTGTACGAGGTGTCAACAACCCACACCGGCGGCGGACTTTCTTCGTAATGACCACCTTCCAATTTGTGGTGAGATATTTTGTTGTTTTCCAATGTGAAGATTACTCGTTCTGCATCGGAAAATGTCACAATCGCAAGCATAAGTGCGATCGCGCAGCTACTGCAGTCCATGGTGAAGTCAGATTAGACTACAGGTAATTTACCTCTAAATTTGAGTTACCTCAGAAACATACAGAAAATTACATCAATGCATGGGTATTTTTCTCAATATCTCAGACTCGGAATGTGGTTTAGTAGGCCTAAGCCAGGGCCGGCCAACCCGGCCAACCCACATGTGGCCCGCGACAAGGTTTTGAGTGGCCCGCGAGGTAATTTCCGAAATTAGTGATATTATCCAAAATGGATTGCACAGATTGTGAACTTGCAACGCCAACCAAAAATTTGATTAGTCTGGCCGCAACACTTGAAATGTGATGACTAAAATATCAGTTCCGACGCATTGGCAGATCCATGAACCGGTCGCATTTTGGTAGATCTTCGTACACTACGATAAAGCAGAATAATTTGCGCTAGATTTATCAAAAGTAAAAATGTTCTACACGCTTCGCGCAACATGTTGTCACTTGATTTCTTGCTTTTAATATTGTTACCCCTTTGTGAAAATGAAAGAGCACCTAATGTATCAGATTGAGTCGAACTATATTCGCGATTACGAGACGAAGTGTCGTTCAGCATATGCGACCTTACGTTTGCGCTTGCAGAAAGACCGTCGACTATGAAACCTATAGGCACAAAACGATTGACGCAAGTTGGTCGAAGCTTTCGATATTAAAATGTTCAGGCGCCGAATATTCCAGTCTTTGCAAGCTGAGCCCAGCGATATACAGCAGGCCCGCAACACAGTCAAGTGACGATATTATTGACCTATGAGCTTCAAAAAATTTTCGCGCTTCGCGCGGCTAGTGGCCCGCGCAATAGTTCGTCAATCGAATGTGGCCCTTTGACTGAAAAGGTTGGCCACCCCTGGCCTAAGCGATATAAAGGGTGGAGATACGAGATATAATAACGAAAAACCAAAATTATGCAAAACAATCCATTGGAATGTGGTCAAAGTAGTCACATACTCAAGTAGAAGCAACGTCGTAAATTTATAGTCAAATATACAAGTACAATTGGCAATGTTCAACTAGGTAAAAATGCAAGTAATTTGGGTCTATTTTAAAAAAACGAAAAATGTAGCAAAAGTAGAAGTAGCCTAGTTTAAATCATAACTACTTGAGCAAGTATTACAAGCTGGCCAAACCTACTGAGTAGGCCTACTCCAAAAGTAGGAGTAGGCCTGCTTTGTAATGCAAGCTGATGTGTGATATAAAAAGTAAAAATTTCAAGATATGGTCAAACAGTTCAAAATATTGTCGTGAACATAAGCTAACAGGTAGGACTATGCTGCAAAGAAATATGAAACGCAGGTAATGACGAAAATACATAAACAGGTTACTTGCAATTTGTCAAAAGCATAACACAGTCAGCAACAGCTCTCCTGAAGTGCATCAGAAATGGAAAATTGATAAAGCATCAACGTCACATGCACGCAAGCAACTCACATTGAAAGATGGTCATGGGATTGCATTATCTTTTGCATATACTTGTGTATCTGGTACCTTTGCATTTTAATCTTTATAGAGTCTGTATTCAATTCAAAATCACACAATAATATAATGGCACATAAAGTTTAAGTCATACCAACTGCATTCAGTAACCACAGGGGGGCTCGTCCGCAAACTTTTTATAGGCATTGTATCTATGTCATGTGTTGCTCGTAAAATGTCGGATGCAATGATTGAATGAAGCATCCTACAAGCCATCAAATTTGTACCAAAAAGCTGATGAATCTAATCAAATTTATGTTTTACTCCATACCAGGTAAAGAATCAAATACGGTATATCATTGTGCTGATAAAACACTGAATGTAATCATGCACCATGCAGACTTGGACAACTAGATGATTTTAGTTGTCCAATTATACTAATTAGAGAAAAACGCAGGTAATATAATTCCAATATAGTTTGTAAAATGTTTCACTGCTTCAATTTTAGTTCTAATCTACATTCCGGTTTTTCTGAAAATGCTACAGAACTGTATGGTGCTAAACGAGTAGAGCTTGGTGTACAGACATTTGCGATTCTGAGTCTTATGGGAATAAACAATGATTTGATATGAAATGAACTTGATTTTTGTTGAATTTCTCTTTAATTCTAATCAAATTTAGAAAAATCTGAGTAGCTATAATTCTAATTCTAACCAAACTTGTATAAGCTTAAAATTTTCTAGTCCTCCCTGGTACCAAATGTGTTATCTATAAATTTTACAGAATCACGTAAAAATACAAAATATGTAGCAAATAGAGTGAAAAACGGCAGGAAAGAGGTCATAATATCTGGATGATTGAAATAGATAAAGACTTCGGCGAAGATATGGAAGGTAAAGTTGTCACGGTTCCGCGTCTATGATATGATTCTGTCACATTTTCAAATGCATTTTTCAAATACCCAACGCAGTGGTATGATAGCCCATAGAAATCACCAAAGAATTCATTTCTCCCACAAGAATAGTTCTGGTTTAAAATCAAATCGGTCTGGGTGTCCTTCATGAGGGGAATCCGCGTAGGGCGATGTGGACCACTCAAACACAGGCTGCAGGTCATGAGTAGGGCCGCTCTCTGCCACCAGACCAAAGTTTTTCATTAGTTGGGAGGACGTAGCTTTGAAATCAGTCGCGCCATGATTGCGTTGCTTCAAAATTGGAATTGGATACACTCCGTTCGGGTCGTTTAAATCACAACGAGCAGCAACCGCATTTGTTGCGCTATATGGAGGCGTACAATTACATTTAGCTATCGGATCATGTTTGAAATCATTGTATCTTATAAGCTTGATAAGCGATGTAAGGTCTGTTACTGTTCCGTGATCACGCGCAAATATTTTAGCTCGTGGATTCTTTTCATGAGTGAAAAAATCTCCATACTTTTTTGCAAGTTCCGCCATACCCGAATTATTGTATATGTTTGAAAAATACGGAATATTCTAGCTTCCCCAGTATGAATTTTCAAGCAACACATTGCTCAAGTCTGAGTATTCTATTAGTCCAGGCAATTGCTCTAATATGAATAAAACTTGGTCATCAGAGCCGGACATGAACTTATTATAATCAACTATCATCCATTGATTATTGTANGTCCCACTATTATAATTTTCAAAGATAGAACACCATTCCCGGGCAGTCTTCGCGTGCCTGTTAGAAATTAAAGTTCTGACCCATTCCAAGAGACTTTGAGGCTTCACTTTTTTCCATAAATCCGCATTGTAATTACCGTTTGTGGTTTCCATAGTCACTAGGCCTGAAGACAGGACGTAAAAGTCATCGCCGGAAAAGAGCATTCCGGGATATCCCGAAAATACCGACGTATGATTGGCGAAATTGTAACGTTTCATAAAGCGTAACATCATGTTATAGTCCGTCCATGTAGCGTGCGAGGAATAAAGCTCGTTTTGACCTGAGCTCGAAACTATCTTGATGAAACCGGAACATGAACCAGAGCCTACCATATGTTTCGATAATCTGTCTGTTATACCAAGCGCAGTTTCAATTTCTGCCAAATCCCCCGCCAATTGCAAAAGAAGCAATCCAAATGGTTCAATTCTGATTGAAGGATCATACACTGGTGATCCTAGGAACCCATCTATCAATCCTTGCAACTGAAGAAGAACATATTTCACTTCTCTCCAAATAACATTGTCCCGATTCTTGTCAGCCATCATCACCATCCAGTCCAGGTTGGTTTGGAGAAAACCTTGCAATTTCTGACAAGAGCGACTTTTCACTGGTTTTGATTGACAAAAATCACCGATTGTATTGCACCAGTGTTGATTAATCTTCTCCTTCGTCAAAAACCCTTCTGCATATCCCGTCATATAAGCAGATTTGCTTCCATCTGACTCCGGATTCATAGTGAATTCTATAATATCCCACCCGATATCGCTATACGAATGTCGATAATACGAATCCACAACCCAATCTTCTGGTACTGACACTGATTTCGTATGAGAACTGGGGCGGTTCAAATTGAAATGTTCGATTAAATTGGCATCATTGACTGTGAAGATGGCACGTCTGGGACTGCACATAGAAAAATCCACTACCACAAGTAGAAATACAATCACGATATGGCAGGTCATCGTGTCTTTCGGTTGAGTTCACTAATGTAAGGCTATGCTTTCTTATACAACCGATTGCTGCAAGGAATTGTGCAGACCACATCAGCTGATCAGAGAATATCGTGAACTGGATGAATGACTTGCTGCTGTAAACAAGGTGCGTAATAAAGTCTTGCCAGATTTTTGTACGAATTACTACCAGAGTCAGAGTCCGTCCATAGCAATTTACAATGTATTTGAAGAGGCCCTATTACCTGATCCTGATATTAGTATACCCGATACTGACAGTGTTAAAATTTTATCTTCGCACATATTTCCAACGTTGTAAATGGCAATCAGTCATTTTATTTTGTCAGATCAAAACGCCACAAGATCGTGATAAACGTCCATAGAGCTCTAATGAAATACCCCTAAGAATGAGATAGCAATGGCACCTGTGTCTCAACACGTAGTATCTATCTGATACCGTATGGCAGTGGTTCCCAACCTTTTTCATCTCCTGCCTCCCTTGGCCGAAATTTNAGCCAAAATTCCCCCCTTAGGANAAATCTGCCCGATGATTAAAAAATATCATTTTACAGCGCAAACACCCGTTGACTGAGAGAATAAGACGGGCTGTACCGAGTGTTTGTTTCTAGCAGTGCTATAATAACACTTCGCAGACCTCCAAAAACAATGGTCTTGGTCTCAATCAAACAAATTCTGGAAGGCTTGACTCGACAGACCCCCATACTTCCATTTGTGTTTTCGGCTTACCATGCACCAATCGCTAAAACAACTGCCGTGAAAAATCAGTATGCATAAGTTTACTGGTCTCGCGATTTTTTTTCTCAAGCTTGCGTATGCATTTGGCCAATAATATTGGTACTTTCACATATGGCAGGGTTGACCAGTCACGAGTCTGACTCGAGTCACCATTTTCTGATGATTCGACTTGACTCGAGTCACTTTCTCAAAATGCGGAAACGACTCAACTCGACTCGAGACGATCTTGGTATTGACTCGACTCTGGGTATTGACTCGATTTGGACTCGAGTCATTGTGTATGACTCGAACCAAGCCATATGACTCGAGATTATAAGACGGCCAAGATCGACATTTAATTGTAATTTCAAAGAACAGTAAAGTGAGCACCCTATCGGAATTTCGTCCAGTGATCTTGGTACATGACAATGCGACAAGAAACTGCTCAAAGTAAGGAAAATTAGTATATCAAAAATCCAAATTATTCAATATCACCAAACAGTGTTGACTTGAGTGTGACTTGGACTCGGACTCGAGTCATAGTACCATGACTCGGACTCTACCCTGTGCTCGGTGACTGGACTCGGACTTGACTCAATGGTGAATTGAAAGTGATTCGAATTGACTCTAGTCAAAATTATGAAAGTTAGATTGATTTGTGACTCGGAGCCTCGGGACTTGGTTACAGCATTGATACATAACGTACATGTGATCAGACTCCCTGCTGGAGCTTATTGAAATTTAGGACATCCATTACGTTCGGCAACATTGCACCGAGTTTAACATGTCTTTTTTCGATCAGGTTGCGGTTCACTAAAAATAAAGCAAGGCTAGCGATCTCTTTGACTTGAATCGATGACGTTGGAATATTTTGTCTCTGTCTGAAAATGTTGACTTGAAAATATAAAATATATATTTTCACTAGAGGCCTTGTTGTGATAGATTCGGCACGACATTTGCTCGCTTAGGATACATTTGATTGAGAGGCCGTCGCTGGCCTACAAAATTGCAGAAAATCTGAACTAGTTTGAAAAAGAGGGGATTTGTATGTGAAAAAGAGATTTCAAATAGCATTTGAACATACTTTCAGCAAACATAAAACAGGCATAAGGAGCATACGTTCGAATATAACTGGTTGACTACATGACAGTTCGGACATGAACAATTTGGGAAATCCGTTACAATTCTAAAGTGGAATTCCTCCCTAAAAATTGCAAAATTCCCCCCAAGGGGGGAATTCCTCCCCCGTTGGGAACCACTGCCGTATGGTCTATAGCATCGACTTGAAAGATCAACGTGCTATCAAGTATGCCGGACCAGATCTGTGGAATGATATTTCTACTCCACTTGTACTCGAGTCATTGCACATGATACGGAAGGTTGAGAAAGGCATATTATTGTAGCTTTGAAGACCAGTAAAGTCACCACGTTATTCGTATTTCGACTATCGGTACTGGTACTGGTGGCCTACTTGAAAATTTGGCCCAAAACTGAGAGATCTATTCAAATAAATTCAGATCATACAATTCTAGTGGCAAAAATGAAAACACCATTTACTAGACAAGAACGTTTCAGACCACGGAAATTTAATAAAGCAAGAGAGAGCGGGGCCCCGGACCTCGGCTACCTGAACAATACCGACTACAAAAACAGGCTAATCGAAGATGTAGAACAATCTCTTTCAACTGACTGCCAGGGAAATGATGTGGACAGACTATACGAAAACCTAGCACTATCGATGCAAATGTCCACGGAGAACATACTCCCGAAATATATAAAGGACAAATTTGGAAACTTATGGGAAAGTGATCAATCACTGAACGATTTGCTACAGAAACTGAAAGACGAGGGACGGAACAATCCGGACTCTCAAAGTGCCATATAACACTCCTCAGAAAGAAGATTAGAAAAAAGAAAAACTTTTTGATGAACAGGCACTGGAAAACTGAAGAAGAAAAAANAATATGGGAGATTNAAAAATTACCCCAATCATTCGGCNACAGCAAGCTAACTGCCATATGGAAGAACAAAGNAANCAGAACCGATCCANCAACATATCGCGCTATTCAAGTTGGAAGNGTATTCTGCAAACTGTTNATANNAANAATCATATCAAGAATAGAAGAATGGTACNACNAGCAAATTCTCGAATTCCAATGTGGTTTTAGAAAAGGNAAGGGAACCACCGACTGCATATATGTCACGAAGCAGTCTCAAATCATTGCTGAAAACAAACTNATAAACAAACATATGCCTTNTTTGTCGATCTNTCCTNTGCGTTCGACCACGTCAACAGAACCTNGCTAATTCAGTCGCTACGAAATCGAATCGATGAGGAAAAGGGAACAAAAATCATCAACTTACTTGNNTCTCNNNTCTCTNTATCGATGTACAACAACCGAACTGAAAAGCCACCCTNACCTAACTTTTCCCCACAAAATCTGGNGTTCGACAGGGCGGACCCGAATCCCCTATCNTCTTCAANCTTTATATGGACTATNCCGTGAGAGTCTTCCTACACAGATCGAAACTAGCCGATATCGCTTTCAGCCAGTANCATTTTCGCACACCGGACTATGCACGAGAAAATAAAAGGGACAANAACTACCAAGGAACNGCTNTCAACATGGGCTCAGGCTATGCGGACGATCTGGAACTCTTTTTCAGAGACCAAACTTCTCTTCAGGAAGGTCTAAAACTACTATCAGACGTTCTTACTGAGTTTGGATTACAAATTAATGAGTCAAAAACAAAAACTATGATATTTAACCACAATGAAGAACTGACTTACCCGACTTCAATCTGCTCTCTGCATAATCATGATATTAAAAACGTGAAAACTTTCAAATACCTTGGGTGCATGATTCACTATAACGAAACTCTATGGCGCCACTAGGGTGTGACGACATCGCAGGTGCTTCGGTGCTTGGTCGTCACTGAATACATGGCTGCTTGAGAACTCACGTCTCGTATATTAGACAGACCGTCAGTCACGTTACTACATGGTGGCAGCAGTGTAAAAGCAGCTGATAGCAATTACTTAGCTACTCAGAATTATGGCTAGTGGATATACTGCCTTGCAAGGACTGCACCCGAAGCCATTATCACTGGCTGGAACCAACCCGCCTCAAGCGTGGGTTGATTGGAAGGAAGACTTTGAAACGTATCTCTGTGCTGCAGAATTATCACAAAAGGATGACTGCGTCAAGGTAGGACACCTCCTGAGTCTTATTGGTCCGGAGGGAAAGTCAATTTACAAGAATCTCACGTGGCTTCCTGCTCGACGAGAAAATGATCAAGACATTCCTGCTGAGGATAAAAATGACTACAAGCTAGTCATTGAGAAATTTGATGCGTGCTTTGAGCTTCGTGATGATCGCTTCAGAATGCGAAGGAAGTTTTGGCTATTCTTGAAACGGGAGGAGGACGAGTCTTTTTTGCAATGGTCACTCCGTGTTCGCGAAGCTGCAGCCAAGTGCTGCTATCATCCGCAGAGGTGTCTTGAGGAAGTTATTATGGATAAACTCCTTCTGTGTTGTACGGACACCGGTACCTTGTCAGAACTCTTCGCCGAGGATCCGAAAACCTTGACACTGAGCAAAGTTGAATCGATCATCGATAAACGCGAATACGTCAAACAGGGTGTCGCGTCCTATAAATCTTCTACGATTGATGCAGTCACAAAGAAACCTCCACTAAAAACAGGATCTACTGCTCGACAGAAGGATGGAAAGGATGCCAAGACGTCGCTGATAAAATGCAAATACTGTGGTAAGAAGCACCAGTTTGGTAGATTTTTCTGTCCTGCTGCCGATTACAATTGCTCGGTGTGTGAGAAAACAGGACATTTCGAAACTGTCTGCCGTGCTTCTGCTCGGACAAATATACGCTCCGTGGAATCCGATACGGTTGGTGAAGACGATGTGGACGGACGCTCAAGTCCCATCGCACCAGTCTTTGTGGGATCCGTGATTGCTGCTGTAGATTTGGATAGTGCTCCCAATACCGATACAGTTAACATGGAGCCTGAAATCCCACACCAGGGGCTGACCTATAGCACGGTGGAACCAGCGGAAGATATTGGCTGGTTTGTCAAGCTCAAGGTTGCCCTTGACCTGCTTACATGGTGCGTTGATACTGGCGCACAAGTATCAGTCATGCCCTTGCACATATACAAGCGTCAATATGGATCCATCAGACCCTCCGACAAACGTTTGATGACTGCAGGGAATAAGGAACTTTCCACCCTTGGCTATGTCGCTATGACGCTCGGGTTTGAGGATAACTCCGTTGTGGAAAAGGTCTACGTTGTCCGGGATACGCCTAAACTACTCTTGGGTATCCCAGGGGCATTCAAAATCGGACTCCTGCAAGATGTGCCGGGTACAGTTAGCATCCGTGCAGTAGACTGTGCAGTAACTCCCTCGCTTCGGTCTAAGGAAGAGGTCATGAAAGCTTACCCTGAACTCTTTCAAGGAGTTGGAAAAATGAAAGGACAGTACTCTATCAAACTGAAGGCGAATGCTAAACCGTTTAGCCTGAAAGTACCTCGCAGAGTTCCCATTCCTTTGCTTGGTAGTTTGACTGCTGAGCTAAATAAATTGCAAAAGGCGGACATAATTGAGCCTGTCAACGAGCCAACAGACTGGTGCGCACCGATCGTTGTGGTACCAAAGAAGAACTCTGAAATACGCCTGTGTGTGGATCTAACGAAACTAAATGATTCTGTTGATAGGGAACTCTACCCTATGCCGACAGTTGAGAGCACCCTGGGGAAGATTGCCGAAGGAACTGTTTACACCAAACTGGATGCAAATAGTGGATTTTATCAAATAGAACTTGAACCGGAGTGTCGTAAGTTAACTACATTCATCACCCCTGATGGGAGGTTCAGATTCAAGAGGCTTCCATACGGTATCGCCAGCGCACCTGAAGTCTACCAACGGAAAATGAATCAGGTGCTTGCTGGCATCCCCAATGTGATATGTCACATGGATGACATCATAATTGCTAGCTCACCACAGGATTACAATACCACCCTCGGACTTGTACTGGATAGACTCCGAGATGAGGGAATTACATTGAATAAAGACAAATGTGTCTTTTCAGCGACTAAACTGGAATACCTTGGACATGTTGTTGGTAAAGATGGCATCGGCAAGGATCCTAAAAAGGTTGAGGCGATTGCCAAGTTCTCCGCTCCCTCAGACGTCCCGGAACTGAGAAGGTTTCTGGGAATGACCAATCAACTCATGAAATTCTCACCCAACCTGGCTGAGCTTACAAAGCCTCTGAGGGATCTACTGAAGAAAAACACTTCGTGGCTCTGGGGTGCTGAACAACAGCTGGCCTTCGACCGGGTTAAGGCAGAGCTGTCCTCGGATGTGACTCTTGCTATGTACAGCCCGGATAAGGAAACTGTTATCTCTGCCGACTCCAGCAGTTATGGACTTGGAGCTGTGCTGATGCAACGTCAGGTAGACAACTCTCTACGGCCTGTCGCTTATGCTAGCAGATCGCTGACGGAGACAGAGAGACGATACGCTCAAATCGAGAAGGAGGCCCTTGCTATAACGTGGTCTATGGAGAGATGGAAGGAACTCCTGATCGGCTTGCATCAACTTCGCGTGGAGACTGATCACCAACCATTAGTTCCACTTTTGTCAACAAAGACTCTTGATGAGCTTCCGCTCAGAGTGCAACGATTTCGAATGCGGCTGATGAAGTTCAACTTCACCATATCTCATGTTCCGGGGAAACTGCTATATACCGCTGACGCATTGTCTCGTTGTCCGTTGCCAACTTTCGAGGACGTTGATGGCCTTCATAATGAGACAGAAGCCTATGTCAATGCCGTCACATCCAGCCTTCCTGCGTCTTGTAAACGGTTGGATGAAATTCGCTCAGAGCTCCAGAAAGATGACGTATTGCGCACAGTGATGCAATATGTATCCTCAGGGTGGCTGAAATGCAAAGAGACGCTGCATGGCCCACTTAGGCCATACTGGAACGATAGAGCCTGTTTATCTACTTATGAAGGACTCCTGCTTAAAGGGAATCGCTTGGTGATCCCCTGTACGCTGAGACAAGACGTTTTAAGATACCTTCATGATGCTCACCAAGGGGTGACAAAATCCCGACTCAATGCATCACAGTCATGCTGGTGGCCTGGAATTTCTAAGGACATTGAAGAAACCGTCAGAAATTGCGAAAAGTGCACGGAGCATCAGCGAGAAAAGGTTGAACCGATGCTGTCAGCATCCTTCCCAGAGAGACCCTGGTCCCGTGTTGGTGCCGACTTCTTTCAATACCAGAATTCCATGTACCTGCTAGCCGTTGACTACTACTCCAGGGATATTGAGATTTGCATAGTCTCCAAAACAGTGAACGCAGCAGAGACGATTCTGAAATTCAAGAAGATTTTCAGTAGGCATGGCATCTGCGAGATTTTGGTCACCGATGGAGCACCTATGTTCTCTTCCCGCGACTTTGCGTCATTTTGCGAAAGCTGGAAAATTGAACATATCATGTCCTCACCTAGATATCCACAGGGGAACTCGGAGGCTGAGCGTGCCGTTCAGACCATCAAAAACCTTCTGCGAAAATGTGACGATGAATATCTGGCGCTACTCACATACCGCAACACGCCATTGGCTATCGGCTACTCGCCGGCAGAATTGAGCATGGGCCGCAAACTAAGAACAAGAGTACCGTGTCATCCAGACGATCTTCTGCCCAAGTCTGTCGACCGAACCGCCGTGAAGAAAGCTGAAGCACATTACCGACGCAGAATTACTCGTGATTACAACAAAAGACACAGAGTAGTACCTGGAGATGAGTTCAAGGTGGGAGATCGCGTCTGGATTCCGGACTGCAAATCGCAAGGTGTCTGAGAC
>ATSW01114517.1:0-11257 GCA_000444245.1 Botryllus schlosseri
GCAAAGTGACTCGAGTCAAGTCAAGTCATACGAAAAAGTTGACTCGAGTCATCCCAACACTGATTCTTAAGGCGTCGGACTAATGCTATTGATATTGAGCAGCGTGTAAAACTGGTTTCTATACTTGCTACCGACATTATTTATACATCCTCAACAAGTTATACAGCAGCAGCCAACACCCCAATCGTGCGGATTTGGTCTGTATGATACAATAAACATATAAAATTAAGATTGACCCCGTACGCCTGCTACATTTTTTTACATCAGACAAGGATATCAATTTCATTGATTGGTTGAATAAACATCATTCGCTGACTTCCTACATGTAGGGGTAGAGTGGGGCAAGGCGCCTACCCTAAGCGGGAAACGTCATAATATCCACCAAACTAGTCGAAACGAATTGAATTTCGGGATTTGCGCGCGAGATATCGTCCCCACTCTACCACAATCGTCTGGAAAGTTCAAGTATCAATTATATCATATGTAAAATCATCATGCATCTATGTTCATCAATTTGACGTTTTGCTACATGGGTGGGGTAAAACGCCTCCATTGGCTTTTCACCGCGTTATACCCTACTAAATACCGCATGGCACACAGTAGCCGATAAATATTTAATCCATATACAGACCTATACAAGCTTCTCCGCCTCATCATGGCGTACATGTTCTTTTGAAACCAAATTTCATCCAGAAATACCAACTGATTATGATAAGTCAAAAAACAAAGTCAGAATTTCTTGAAATGTATCTTGTTTAGTTAGAGGGATAGCGTATATTCTCCAGCCGAATAGCAATTTCGATAGAAATAGCGTTCTCCGAGAAGGCGTCCTTGTTAGACGCATAAACGGCTACTCAATCCATATTTACTGGACTTTAAGGGGTGGGGGGTTTCACCCCACAGGAGAGGTAGGCGTTTTAGCCTCGAGGTCGCCATTGTTTTCCGATCAGCAACCAGGTGGTTATTGTATGAATTCGCCTCCGGACTGTGGCTTAAATCCAACTACGCGCTGGGAAATCATAAATAGGACAGGAAAACTCTCTGCAGCATCCGTTAAATATGACATTTCACTTGGTTGTAAAAGGCTCTCGTTTGTTAAGAATATGTGTAAAAGTCATAAATTCTCATAAAACGTTACAAACCTTCATTAGGGAGTGGGAATCAAAGTGGCAGTTTCGTCTGACCATTAGGCAATATTTGCAATACCGTGACGCATTCAACGCTCGCTTTGTTCTAAAATATTGACGGTAGGCGTCTTACCTCGCCGGTGCGACTTACCCCATTCTACCCCTATATTTCGCTCTTGATGTTGTATGATTACAAGTTAAGCTCGCAGCAAAGAGTCACTGAATATTCGCAAACGGAAAGCTGGATATTTCGAGCAAACTTTTGTAACAAAGCAAGTAAAGTTTTTCAGGTTGGCAATGCTGCCAACGTCATGCACAGAGTACGGTGCGAAGTTGAAATGCAGAGAATTACAACCAAATATGTTATAAGTACGTGAAAAATGGTAATCTATGAAAATGGTTCACAGTGCAGAACCTACCAAAGCTCGTTTGTGAACCAGGACCACTGTACTAAGCTGTAGCGTATTGCAGCTTAGCAAATACTTTCCGCCGACTCGATTCTAGTTGGATCTAGGGAAGTAGTCGCTATAGTAGGCCTACATGTCAAAATACCACGTGACCCGCACGGCTATGTTTTGAAGATATGCAATAGGCATTGGGCACAGAGCAGCCTTTCTTCAGATAAGAGTTTAACATATTGCTAAAAGTCCTAATTTGCTCGTTACGCGGATATTAGACCAATAGGCTATATAGTATATACACTATACAGTTATCGACATGCGTTACTATACTCATTCGACGTTATTTTGTACCGTTCTTTGAAATCCTGAAATCTCGTGGGCTGATCCAACAATGTTTCGACTCTGCCCTCAAGTTATACCGCTAAATTATACTTGTAGCCTTATTTTATTCATTTAATTTCTATTTCTGTCGCTTTGATAAGTATTGGAATGATGAAATTATTGTTAATAATAAATTGAATTTATATCGAGCATCTCGTCTCTCCCATGCTTAGAGCAGAGATATGTCAAATCATATATCTATATACACAATACACATCTATGGAATATATGAAAATGATGTGCATCCAAACCTATATGACTACAAGGCAGGGGTGGCCAAGATTGGCGTAGCCAGGGAAGGGCGAACGGGGCGATCGCGCCCCCAAATATTTGGAGAATTTTCGTAAACTCAATAAATATTACAGTAATTTGGGGCAGATGAAGGCAACCTAACATCTTTCTTCGCGCGATTTAGTGTCCACTGTCCATACACGTCTTGATTTTATTATCGGTATTCCGAAAAAAACATTCTTTCGCAAATACCCATAATTGAATGTAGCTTATTCTCAATTATGAGAATACAATGGTACCAGCAGTAGATACAATAGATTAGCCCCAGGTCGTTATAATTGGGCTGATTGAGTCTAGGGGTGTCAGTTTAGTATGGGGTTGGGGACTGCTAGTTCCGGCAATTTCTGTTCCGGGACACACGAAGACATATAAATCAAGCTACATGCGACTCCGCAAAGTGCGCTCCCAAAATGATTGACGGTCAAAAAAGCGACGCATGTATTCCGAAGCCTTCGATATACATTTCCGGGTGCTTAAATTGCTGGAGCCTAAGGATTCTGTCCTTGCAATCAGACCCCTCCGACATAAATGCGACTGATACAGTATTGCCACCTCCCGTTAAAAAGTGCTAATCTGAAATCGCACGAGTCTGATCAAAGGAGTTTTTTTAATTTGGTCTGGTATGTATCAGCGATCCCAATCTTTAAAGTATCATCAATCTTTACCAGAGGTTACTAAATAACCATACTTCAACGAAGTAATTAATAAGAATGGACACCACTTGCTCATATACACGCAACAATATTATTGATCAAATTCTTTCATTTACACAATAAAAAAAAACATTTTTACGCTCCGCGGTACCAGGCCCAAAATCCACACTGATTGTTTATCACTTATTGTAAGCGATTTTGAGCTCGTCCGTGACACAATATCCTGATACAGGGGTGGGCAACCTGTAGCCGTAGAAGGGAATTTGTGCGCCATATGGACACGCAGGCTAATTCAATGCATGTGTTCGCGGCCGTCGACATGAAAAGCAAATTTACGAATTGATTCCCGAATTTTTGAGAGATTTCATTCATATTTTCTTTGCGCTCTGCGCGATTCAATGCAACTTAATTTTTCGATTTTAATATAGTAGCACCCTTCGCAATCTGAGCTCCAGAGTACAGATGCGAGCAGCGGATGAAAATAATTCATCGCATATAGAAATGCCAACTTGGATTCCTGTGCACCTCAAGAGAGAAATTTGTTTCTGATACGTTTCGGGGATTCCAATATCTTACCACTATACCGACAATCCTGCTGGGAGGACAAGAAATAACAGCATGCAACAAAGTGACTAATAGCAACTGACCCGCCCAAATATGCATCATCATTTATAACTTGCTCTAAATTTTCGAAAACCCTCACTCCATCAATTCTACCGGTGAATTTGATCAAATGGGCTGAAAAGGATGGATACGGGTCACAGACATGGGGTGATTACTTCATGAATGTAATCGATTGCGATTACGATTACTTCCGAATGACGCGATTACGATTACGATTACGATTACAGCAAAATCAGGAAGTAGTCGATTACGATTACGATTACATTGGAAAAGTAATCACGATTACTCACGATTACATTTATTTTGCATCTTAGAAGTTATATTGGAAGACAATATATGGATTGCGCTGAAAAGGCCTAATGAGATAACAAACTTCCTTTAAAAAAGATGCGTCATTTGCTTGTTGCGTCATAATGTACCCATTGGCCATTTTTATACAAGACGATATATCGCACCCAACGATTTGCATTCTTGCCAGGTCCATGACTGCCGCACCCCAAATTTCCCAATAGGGTGGGGCGCGAGCTCGAACGGGACTCAAGAGTATTTCGTAAACCAACATAAACTATAGACTTATAGAGTATTCTCGAGAGATTTAATTAACTTGAAAATTCTCTCTAGATAAGCTTATTTGAATGCATATGTCTTCCCCTCAACAAAAAAGCATACATAATTTATAGTAGGCTTGTATTTAAAACAAATGGTTGTTTAAAACACATTGTTTAAAACATGTGTTAACAGTGTTTTAAGCAAAGACTTTAAAAAATAAAACTAAAGTGTGTTTTTTTAAGTTGTAAAATTATGCCATGATTGTGTAAATCCTTTCCACAATCACCACCCGATTTAGCCGACGTACATCGATATGGGATGGTTGGAACCTCTCAAAATAGTCGGTTCAACAGTCATAGTACAGATATTTCGTCAAAGGAGCTATATTTACCCTATATTTTCAATTGTCAATGTCAATCCACATTCGTGACGTCATGGCTGTAAAAAACAACAAAACAATAAAATACATGTTTTAAAAAAGGGCCATGTTGTAAACATGCTCGTTTTAAATTTATTTTTGTTTTAAATGCAAGCCTAATTTATAGCAACAGGCATTTAGGTTCCAGTCAATACCGTGCCACGACACACCAAAAGACATATGCAATTTCGACCAGCACGCGACTTCCCGAAGTGTGCTACTAAAGAAAGACCTTGGCCGAAACTTACGGTATAGCCGCTCTGGCTGAGCGTGACTAATGGTCGGGTCCTTCCAATCCGAGCCCACAATGCAAATACCACCCGGACACCCACATAGCATTAAAGACTTGACAATTTGTGTGTGCGTCTCACGAAAGTTTTTCTTCTATAGTCTGCTACGTTAGGGATACAACAATATCTTTTGATTATATAACAGACCGGAAGTCACGAATTAACAACATACACTAAAGTAATTATAACAAGATAACAGACGTTATAATTATGAATGACGTGCCCCCAGCTCTACAGGTAAATCTGACCATCGGGGGCAGAGAGAGAGAGAGAGAGAGAGGATTAAAAATTAATAATATTGTAATGCGATTACCAATATTATTGACGAAATTCAGTCTTCAACTTAAAATTATCACCCTATGGGACCAAAGACCAACGTTTGAACTTTTGGACGAATAGCTGTTTTGGTCCGGATTCTAGCTACAACCCACGCTAACATTATATATAACCCATGGCTATGGTGGCAGGTCCCAATGTTGAGTATAGAATTATGAAATAACGATTGCCGCATGTTTCAAGTAGACTCAGATGAGCCGTACATAAAATTCTGTCTTCAACTTAATACAGATAATGTACTGCAAGCTGCCGCTACGAGAAACGGCAAAAACGGCTCGATTATGATATATATCAGCAGTTGTTGATTTTTATTGCTTCGTTATGGAAACCGTAATGTTTTATTTGACGAGTACAAAATTTCAAATCTCTGTCTGGTGTACGCACGTAGGCCTACTACATAGGTCTACTGCTCGCCATAAGCAGCAACGGTAAAACTGCGTTTGCATAACCGAACATCAATACGGTCCGTGGACATATTAGCATGCGACACAATAGCAAGCGACACTTGAGCATGCGACACTTGAGCATAGCGACTTTTGGTCATGGCGACTCGGGGGCATGTAGACATATCAGCACAGGGACATATTAACATGAGGACATATTAGCATGGGGACACATAAGTATAGGGACACACGAGCATGGATACACGTCGGCATAGGGACACATCAACATGGTGACAATTTAATAAGTACCACTTGANCATGGTGACACATGAGCATGCGATACATGAGCCTTGACGACACATGAGCATGGGTACACAAGAGCATNGGCACACATGCGCATATNNACACATGGGCATGGGGACATAAGAGCAAAGGTGCACNTGAGCATGGNGTCATGTACGCATGCGACACTTGAGCATGCGACACGTCTACATGCAGACACTTGAGCATGCGACACGTGNATATGCAGACACTNGAGCCTGCGACACTTGAGCATGCGACNCTTGAGCATGGGACAGTTGAGCATGCGACAGTTGAGNACTGTCAACACTTGGGCATGCGACATTTGGGCATGGGANACGTGGATATGCAGACACTTGAGCATGCGACACCTGAGCATGCCACACTTGAGCATGCGAAACTTGGCGACACTTGGGCATGCGACACTTGNGCATGCGACACTTGAGCATGCGACATTTGGGCATGTGACACTTGGGCATGTGACCATATATTAGCGCGTAACCAATTTGATTGCCGCGCGAGGAAAGTGGCAAATTGATTGAGTGGGTGGGTACATGGTCTGTGACTATATGGATTTGTCTGAAAAGCTCCAAAGATCGGGGTAAAGCGATAAAGGTTGTCATTGCTCCACATATATTGGAATCGTTTACACCAGACGAACTAAAAGGATATATCCTTTCGTGAGACGAAAGCAATTCCAAATTCGCAATTCGACACGGCACTTATTATTTTATTTTGTGGGTCTCAATTTATACGTTAGGTTCAAGCTGCGAGCGCTGGTCTTTTCGGCGCCTGGACAGTGGTCATAACAATGTTGAACATTTTGGTCAACATGTGGCGGTTATTTTATTTCAAGGTTTTATCGCAGTCAGTACCTACAAGGAGTCGCGTGGTGCCCGAAACGTGGGTCTCGTGGTGTCAAAATGCTAAACGCCGAAATGCCAGTCGATCTCGAAATACGGCGTTGAGCAAGCGTTTTCCGAGTCAAGCCGTGGGCAGACTCAAGGCCTTACTCATTCCCTTTTTTACGATTTGACCCTGAATATATTGCGGAAATTGCACTGTGAGCATGTTTGGTGCATGCATTCACAATTTCAACAGTAATATATAGCACCGTTATAAGAAGGAAATCATGTTCTAGCGCCGTATGGCTTCATCGTTGGTTGCGTAGGCTATTGCCAAATCGGCGGACATTTTTCACCAGAAAGGTTTCCGATGGATTCGCAAAATCGGTTAATTCCTCACGACGCTCTGTTTTATCACTTAATATAAAACGTAGCATCAGGATATGTACAAACGAATGGACGATGACTGTTTCTGAAAAACCACACACAAGCTGTTGTCTACAATAGCGATCCTCCATCATCATCATCATCATCATTGGTTTATTAGCAATTTTATCAGTTCAATACACCACAAAAAATGCGATACAATGAAAAGACAGGAAGATGTCGAAGCGACAAGGAGTAGTCTATGGAATCTGACACCCACCTTGGCCTAGGCGATGTAAAGAGGAGGCAAGCACACTGAATGAAAGTAAAGAAGATAGTATAGAAAAAGAAAGCGACAATAAATAGGGCGCCATGTCATGGGAAGCGAGATCGATAGGTCAGTCGTGGTCCGGTAATTTTGAGGATGGACTGTATTTATTTAGTAGTAATTGCTTGTATTTCGACTTGAATGTGGACATGCTCGTCGACTGCAATCCTAGCAAGAACCGAATCTTCGGCGATGCGGACAAATGCAATACACGATGGTAGATGACCTGGCGATTTATGAATGTACGCAATGTTAGATCATCGCAATACAGTTGATAAAACCGTCCGTCCCTGTGTATGGCGGAAATATCAACAACACGGTACCAATACCCATCATCAGTAATCCAATAAATAGCTTGTGCTTATGCCTGAAAACTTCAGGATGAAGTCTGGTGTTTCATTATTTGAAAATATTTGCTTTGGCTACTACAGTATGTCAAATAGTCATGTTATTGAGCGGTGTTATTTCGTCTATACATCCAGCGTATAATTCTAATATAATGTGTTGACGTAATTGAAGGCAATATTAGGCAACCAACATCACACCCAGACCCGCGGATTGCCAGATCGCGAGCAATTAACAAAACCGCAGACATCTGCAAGCAGTCATCAAGCTGTCTAATCTATCGAGTAAAGCAGGGGTCGGCAACCTTTTGCTAGTCACGGGCCAAATTCCGAGTGCACAACTTTTTGGCGGGCCGGAATTTTTCTTAATACTATATTCAACGCTAACGTCGGAATAGTGCCCTACATTGATGCGATCTCAATCATACAAATCACAAAAAGGCCATACCACATGTACTTACATTTCAACAACGCAAGATAAATGTGACACTTGGCTCAGCTCGCTTTGTGAAAGGTTTTCAACTTCTGGTAACAAGTCAGTATAGCTATAGCCTACCTCTGGATCTCACCGTCCAGCTAATTCAAAGGCATGTACGATGCACATATAGACTTCTATAGATGCTATATCGGTTGTTTTAGCATTGCTAGATTAAGACTGGCGAGTGCTATACACTGAAATATACTAAAAATGCATGATCACTACAGTATACTATATATAACGTTATGTAATAGCTCTTCATACATTTCAGCAGTTAATGCACAAGTTTGATTGGGATTATACGCTGAGTAATATTGGTAATATTGCAATTTATACTTGACTATGAGCCGATACTTTGATGCCAGCAAAATTGTGTCGAAAGTTACTCTTCACAGAGACAATCTGTAAAGGTCTATGACCATCAGAACTAAGGATATATCATTTTCTGACGGATATAAATCCATGGTTTCGACGCTATTCTGCAAAAATTCTCTTTCTCCGTTTTCAGAAGAGGCCTTTGGCAAACATCAGCAACTGTTTATAATATTTTAGTGGCATATTCAGGGGTCTATCAGAGCCGCAAGAAGGTTAGCCGGGTTAGGAATCACTGGTTTAGAATCTACTTTCAGAACAAACGCTATATCCAGTATCGTGGCGTCCCCACATCGACAACAAACTTCATTCTGCTTGGGTATGCACATGCACACTGCACAGTCTTGTGATGTGCAGGATTGAAATATACAGACAGCAATTTCCACTGATGTCATGTTTCACTAACCGCAGTCGAAGCTAGCCGTGAAATCGAGTTATTTCATTTATTAATAAAAGCATGTTGTGGTGCTTATAACAGCGTGTTTTTTTGCACCACGTGACAACAAATTCCATCAGTAACACAAGCTAACTTGCTCAAGTGTCACATGCTCAAGTGACGCATGCTAAAATGTGGCACATGCTAAAATGTGGCACGCTCAAGTGTCGCATATGCTCAAGTGTCGCATGCTCAATTGTGGCATGTTCAATTGTGGCATTTCCAAGTGTCGCATGCTCAAGTGTCGCATGCTCAAGTGTCGCATGCCCAAGTGCCGCATGCCCAAGTGCCGCATGCCCAAGTGTCGCATGCCCAAGTGTCGCATGCTCAAGTGTCTGATGCTCAAGTGTCACATGCGCAAGTGTCCGCGTGCTCATTTGTCACCATGCTAATATGTCACCATGCGCAAGTGTTAACATGCGGAAGTGTCCCAATCGTTATGTGCCCCCATGCTCACGTGTTACCATGCCCATATGTAACCATGTTCATTAGTCCCCATGCTAATGTGTAACCATGCTCAAGTGTCGCACGCTAAACCGTTCCCATGCCCATGTGTCCCCTTGCTCATATTTCAACATGCTCATATGTCCCCATGCGCATGTGTCCCCATGCTCACGTGTCCCTAATGCTCATGTGCTACCATGCTAATGGGTCCTCATGCTGTAGCGTCGCATGCTCAACTGTCGTTTTGCATTGTGTCGCATGCTCATATGTCGGGCAACCCCTCGTATCTGTTCATGACATCGCATTGGGTCTTATCGCATTGTACATTGTGTGTGACTTGTTCAGATGAAAAATACATCCCAACGATTGTTATTGCTCACATATCAACCACGCGTGGTCTGCTCGTTATTGCAACTGTAGGTTGAGGTGGGGTGTTAAGGTTGGGTAGGGTAGGGGGGAAGGGAGACATTAGGGTTCGGGGAGTGGGACATTAGGGTTGGGGTAGGGTATTAGGGTTGGGGTGGCATTAGGGTTGGAGGAGGTGGGTAGGCCTATATCAGGGTTGGTGGAGGTGGGATATTAGGGTTGCCGGAGGTGGGCTATTACCCAGCAAACACCCGATATCCCATGGAGTTACTGGTATGTCCACAATTGTTCCCACTCGTCCCACCTCCCACCCTCAGTTACGGAGGACTTGCTCAGTATGCCCAACATTGGACGTCAATTTATGTAACTCCAGGTGACTACCAGAGGAAGTGAATTTTAGAATGCTCCTGTGCCAGTCACCATTGACCATTCCAGTGGATGTCATAATGGTGTGATGCCTGGATGCCACCTACACAGGAGTTCGTCAGGATGTCCCTACTTTCTATGAATTCAAGTGTGCATTGTGCAATCAATGCAAAATAGTTTTCTGAATACACTCATGAATGTCATGATACATTTCACCATTTGTAATCTATCGGAGTGAATACGAGAATGTTGATTGATGATATGGCGATGATTTTCTATCGCGCGGAACTTCAGAAGCCCGGCTATCGATGATCGCGGTCGTACATTGTTAGAGATATAATGTACGATATAGAGACATACAGCTATTTTATTGTGACATTACTGGATCGAAATGTCCACATCAAGGCAAAATATATGTTATTTCAAATATACCGTATACCCAATGCATGTGAAATCTTCCGAAATGAAAACTTGACATCCGTTATAATGGTATGGTGATGACTATTCCAATCACGGAACTACTCAGTCTGCCCGGCTATTATCGATAATTGAGGCCGTACTGCGCAAGAGGCCAGCGATAATGCATATAGCTCAGTGATATGAGGCATTCCGATACCTGTCGAGTCTCGAGTGTGGAGCCGAGCACGCCTGTTGCTTGAAATTCATTCAACCATAAAACCAATAAAGACTGCGTTCTTCTGTCTGGCGAGCATGCGCGCGCGTGATTCAGTTTGAATTTGAAAGAACAGGTTTTGTAGTAATGGCGGAGTGACGGGTTTATCACAGGAATGGTTTAGTTTAGAATAGGATACTTAACGGCGTGGATGGATTGTGCGTGCTATTGATTATTATTGATATTGTCGCTGTCATGAGTACTAGAAAGGCAGAGAGCGGGGAAGCTTGGTATTTGAGTGCTATATTTATTGAACAGCAACAGCCTTGGTCATCATTAACTGCGATAACCGTCATGAATTTCACTATGATTCTAGTGGCACGTCTGCGCCGCGGTTTATCATGTACGAACGAAACTAATCGACCCGCCGCTAATCGTAAACCTATGCAGTACTTGAAATACTATATAGCGATGAGCATGATCATGATAATATTTAATTATGTGCAATCATTGAAGTTCGATTTGCAGCACAGTGGGTTTCATGTT
>ATSW01114562.1:0-11619 GCA_000444245.1 Botryllus schlosseri
ATTTTGTATAGTATAACATAATAAAAGTATCAAAATGTGTTTGGGATTGCGTTGTGATGATCCGGAAAAACAACATTTGATATGGATACCCCAAAAAGAAACACTAATAGATAAAGGATTAAAGTCGCTGAAGTTTCTGTTGACAACATATACATTAACGGATCACTTATGTGACATAATGTACGATGAATTAAATCCACGACTGCAATATTGGAAGCAAAAGTATGGTTTTACTACGGGTAATAATCATTGGCCTGGGAAACATCTGGTTGAAAATGAGTGGGAAGAAACTTATACAGGAAGCATTCACCCTGAAAAACCTATACAGATGGCTTTTGCAGAAATCTGCATAAATTGGGTAACAATTTTAAAAAGAGTAAATCCGGAAATGAGGGAATTGCTAAAAAAGGGAGATTCTGAAAGAGATTTCATAATGTGGATAATCTTTCCGGAAGTTCAGATCTACGCATGGGCAAAAACGCAGGGAATATCATTAAAAGAAGCCGATTGTCAATTTATGACTTTGAAAGTGCCTGCATGAAATTTNACTTTCCAATGTTTGTATATACAGAAACTANTTTTGAAAAGACAATAAAGTTTTAAATAAATATGAAGACTAAAGAACCCAGAAAAAGAAAAAATCTANTCAATCTNNNTCGATGTGGTATAATATCAAGTGAACGAAAATGTNTANAGTTTCTGCGATCACGGCAACTCCTTGTTCAAAAGGCAACATGTTTTAANTGTGGACAACAAATGAATGAAGAAAAATGCAAAAGAACTATGGATGGATATAGATGGAGGTGTCCGGTTTCAAAGTGCCGGACTACCACGTCCATAAGGAAAAGATCGCTATTTGAAGGAAGTAAAATAAGACTCACCCAACTTGTAATGATGATTTATCTTTGGACCATAGATGTATCTCAACGACAAATAGCTTTTGAAGCACACGTCAGCAAGAAGAACAATGGTGAATTGGACCAAGAAACTTCGTAAGACATGCTCTGGGGAAATNGAAAGAAGAGGTACCCTAATAGGAGGAATATCACAAGGAATGGCTCTGGAAAAGAAGGGTGGCCTTGGAGGAAAGGTTTCAACTATTTTTAGAAATAATTGCTCTTGATCCTAACTTTAGGACATTGGAACATTGAAAACAATGTTGGTCACTATGTGCAATATCATCAGAGATGAGTAATTTGAATCTTTAGGGAATGTGTGCAATAGAGGCATGTATGATAATCTACATGTTTAGAAAACCTATGAAATGTCTCTATTATTGTTGTATCATAGTGAGTGAATGTATTACATGTATGTTATATGATATCTAATATCGAGATTTGATGCATTGAAATCTTGAATCAGGATCTTTTATTGTTATTGCACATTATTGTTATATTCGCAGGGATAAAATGTATCTATCTGAAGTACAGGATCATAATACTGCTATTTTTTGTAAATTGATAAATCAACTAGATAAAATCGACGTGCGAAAAAATACTGGATGTCTAAAGTTACTGATGGATATGTTGAAAGATTTTTTTGAACAAGAACATAATTGGTACAAAAGACAACTTCCATGTGGCGACAGGAAACCCCATGGAGAAACGCCGGAGGACGAAATCTCTAGTAATACGGACTCTGACGACTCCCAAGATTCTGCCATTGTGAAAGATTCCTCACGACAACGACTCATAGTATGGAGTAAACAGACAATACGACCCGATGACGATACATGGACTATAATTACGGAAACCTTGATGGGAGTTGTCCGAAGAATACCTCCCCTATGTATGAGACGAGTAATATATGAAGTGATACGAGGAGTAGTAATGGGCCATACAAGATTGTTAATATGTGCAAATAGTCTGGCTTATGTTACAGATGCGAATTGCAAATGGANTNGGCACAGCCAAACCAACCTAGGAGTAAAAGGTTATATGTNGNTGAGTTCTGATACCTCCGTTATGGATGCATATATATACATATACTCGAAGAAAGTAGATAAGNAAGCCCAGTCAATGAATCAATATCTGGAAAANTCCTATATTTTGGACATACATCTCCATTAACTGTTGTCACATATTGACGATTAAATAATGACTTTACACCCANTCCANGGAATTTATCGAANCAATGNTAATTNGGAACCTCGAGAAATCTTATATAATGATATTTTTTTTTAACAGAATGTTTATGTATTATTACTAGAATGTTGGATTGGTATGGTTATATTTAGACATTTTGATCTGTATTATTGAACGCCTGTTCCATCGAAAGCAATTACACCGAGAAATGACCGAATTGAAACTATGGGCATTCTGATGAAAAGAGATCGTGATCCTCCTGGACATAATTGCGTTTATATTCCACCTGGAGATCACCGGGTTGAGCATTACAGACTTGCAACGTTCAAACATTTTTCGAAAGAAACTCCTGTGATACCNAGNTATCTAGCNGCTGCTGGTTTCTATTGGACAGGATTTCAAGATAGAGTAAGATGTTANTGCTGTGGCGTATCTGTGGAAAAATGGGTCACTGGAGATGATCCTTTTGATGACAAGTGGCATAAATCTACTTGTGACATGGTGACCATACAACATGGTTATAACTTGCCTATTTCAAATTGCTNAAGGAGGCTCCTTTTTGAACAAATGAGGTGCCACCTTAACCTTACTACAAGAAGTCAGCAAACTAATNGGAATGTGCAAAGACCGACTATCAAAGAGGAAAAATGTCCCTTACCNCAAACCGTGTTTGCGAACATTTGTGACCAAGAACATGAGACTTCATTGCGATCAGCAAATTTGAGNAGTGAACTAGAGAGAAGAAGAACCTTTGACAAATGGCCTTCCTATCCTACTCCATACTTGGTAGGGGAATTGGCAAAACAGGGATTTTTNTACCTGGGAAACCTTGACAGANCGCAATGTTTTTCATGCTCAGGAGTACTGAGAAATTGGGCACCCACTGATAATGTCCTTGAACAACATAAAAGACATTTTACAAAATGCAAAATGGCAAATAACGAGTATGCAGGAAATATGCCCTTGACAGACTCCGAGAGAAATCAGGCAGATAATGAACTTAAAATAAAAATTGAAAGGTTNACTACTAATAGGGGAGAACCTCCNGATCCATCGCCAGAAGAACAACTCCAGTTGGTGGAAAGATTCCCTTGCCTTTACCCGATAAATTTGCATATGACATCGTTACAGCAAAGAATATCTTCGTTTAATGAAAAATGGCCCAGGATCCTCGCAACAACGGAACAATTGGCTAAAGCGGGTATGTATTATCTAGGGGATTCGGACAGGGCGAAATGCTTTTACTGCAATGGAGGATTACAAAACTGGAACTACAATGATGAGCCGTGGACAGANCATGCAAAGTGGTTTCCTGGTTGTGAATATGTTTTGCAAATGAAAGGTATTGATTTCGTTTTACGACTAAGAGATGAACATCCCAATCTCAATCGACCATCGATAAGGAATGCAATATGTCTTGATGCACCACGAGAGGAGATACGAAGGAACCATAATCGACCAAGGTTATCTAGACAATACATAAACAGGATGCAACTGGAAGACATGGGATTTACGAGAGATCAAATAGAAGGAACTATAAATAGACAGANTAATGATCNTTTNTCTACTGGTGATATAATTCAGGATTTACTNGAGACAGTAAATACAATTACCGCCAGTCCAACGAAAACAACACAACAACAAGGCGATAGNATATCTGAAAATAATCACGAAGTNAACAACAACAANGAAACGAAAGAAGCAGCAGTTGCAGAAACAATGTCGGTGGATGANATCGCGCAAAGTTTGAAAGAAATACAAGAGGTTGTGCTTTGCAAAAATTGCAAGAGAAACAAAAGTGAAATTACTTTCATACCTTGNGGACATTTATGTAGTTGTGAAAGATGTGCNACAAANTCTGAAAGATGCAACATTTGTGGTGAAACAATACTNGAAAAGATAAAGGTGTATAGAGCTTGATGGAGCAGGCANGACTATTATTTNGTGNCATGAANACTCTTGATGCATATGTATAATGCATAACGTTACTAGTTACTTTTGCGCGTATGAATCCATTATTCGTAAAATTGAACATATGATTTTAAAGTACTTTATTCTGTATTAAGATGACTAGAGTATTAGAGAATTGGGAAATTACGCTAGCCAAGAAACAAATTAATGAATACTATGATGAGTTTGAACAGGAATACCATCATCAAAATTTTGAGATATGGAAAAATACCCCAAAGGAAAAATTCAAACAATTAATAAAGAAATACCTTCATCATTGTTTTGCGAATGTGACAGAAAAGCTTTTTGATAAGCTTTATGANGCACATAGTGATATTGCTCGCGTTTTTGTTACAAAAGATTTTGATCTGGCCCAATATACATGGTTTGGACTTGTTCTAAAACTACATCCGGCTCATAAATATCTACCAGAAGAATTTCTGGATGAAAGATTACCACAAATGGAATTGCAAGATTCTACAACATTACTTCTAAATGCTCGAGAATTTGAAACTGTTGCTATTCCGATTTTAGAAGACGCTTTTTCGAAAATTGTTATATTACGCGATTAAGAGGAATGTCTCGAAGAACCATAAGTAACCAGGAATTATTGCAAATGGGATATGAATCNGCAGTGTGCGACTTGAAATATTATTTTGACATGTTCTGTAAATATTATGAAGAAGATGTGGAAATTTCCGACAGATGGCAAAGATGGGCTATGACAAGACCCAATGACATTGTTGGAATGCTGACGCTGTATGTTGATAAAGTTTACGGGAGTGCATTATCTCCGCAAAGCAAGGCTCTGGGGTATCATGCTGCTATCAAAGAACATAATAGGATTGCAATTATTACACTGGGAAACTATAAGGAAGCCAAATTTCTTTGGTACCAACATATTGTTCGTATGCATCCCTTGAAGGAAAACTTTTCAGAACAATGGATAAAAGGATGTTTGAAAGATGATTAACTGAAATGATACATATACTGCATCAAATTTTCCACTACATCAGTTGGATATGGGGTAATTTTAAAAAAANCATGTACTATATNTAATATAANAACTAGAATTAAAAACTTTTATNTGTGTAATNNNNTTGGTTNNNTGATTNAGANTCNTTGNATGTTTAANNATGTTTGGTTNTTTTTTTGTGTAAGGAATTTTAAGACATTAATAATTTNTTTGATCTTTGATTGTGGCATGTTGGAAGTTAATCATGAAAAGTATGAGTATGTGCCTAAAGATCCACAGAAGAAGGAATTGAATCGGAACAAGTTCAGACCGTGTCTATACCCTACGATACCTGACAGCAGAGTTGCTTGGCTAAAGATGGGAGTTGTACATGAACGAATAAAAGAAAGAATAGAAAACTTTCCGAAGTTGACANCCAATGACATGGAGTATGTATTGAAAGATTTTCTTGTCTGGCTATACCGGGACCATGAGGTGGCGGAACAATTGAAATGCGCCAAAAGAGTACTGGAGCAAATTGTGGAAGAAAACTTTGGAGANAGCCCTGCATACTACTTGTATGTATTTCTACGATATGTGTTGGCTATAGCTAATGTTGATGAAGATTGGAACATTACTAGCAGAACTATTGCCGGTTTTTCACGGGCTATGTATACTATGGATAAACGACTGAATTAGTAATATTTTCTTTTCTTTCTGTGTGTATCAAGTCTTGTTGGATAATATTAATCTACATCGAATGGCAAGACATAGGCTACATGTTGAACGGCGAAAGATTGATCAAGAAATTCAAACAAATCCTGTCATTTTGCAAGCAGGGCCGATGGACGAGTCAGATATCTATATTTGGCAAGCACTTTTGCGCGGACCCTCAAAAACACCATATGAAAAAGGGACATTTCTCCTTAGAATCGAATTTCCAACGGAATATCCATTCAAGCCTCCGAAGATCAAATTTGAAACCAAAATTTTCCATCCGAATATAAGCCGTAGGGGTACCATATGTATTGACATTCTTGCAAATGAATGGTCACCTGCTTTAACGTTGGGCAAAGTATTGGTCTCGATTTCGTCATTGTTGGCTNCTCCTAACNCAGAAGATCCAATGGATGTTGAAAGCGCCAGNCTGTATCGGGATGATTATGATAGTTATCAGAAGANGGCACGCAAATGGACTGATATGTATGCTAAGTGAATTGTTACGTATGTGGTATGTTTATCACAATTATGGAATATTCTAGAAGGGCTGTTATACTTATATAGGTGTAGAATATGTTATTGGAAAGTTTCCGGTCCAATAATCAATATAAAATTCTCTATATTAAGAAAATATGGGGGATAAAATTGCTAGAGTAAAACATGAACTTGACGTTTTCTTTGATTCCTTTGAAAAGAAATATGAACACAAAGACTTTGGCAAGTGGGCTGCAACAACACGGGATGAACTGGAGACATTTATGACACCTTATTTGAGGATTTGCAACCTGAGAGTATCCGATAAACTGTTTGATGCGCTATACAAAAAGCATTTGGCCATCTCCCGCATGATATTGCTTGAAAATTATGAACATGCTAAGTTTTGTTGGTTTGTCTTCTGTGTTGGATTACATCCTGCCTCAGATGTCGTACCTGAAGAATGGGTGTTGGAAAGAATGCCTTGTTCTGATAGAACCGGATTTTGTATTTATACCACAGATAAACTCTTTTATGATACTCTTCCCTCTGATGTGAGAGCTGCTATACTTATACACAAAATGAAATGTGATGGATGTGATAATTATGAACAATGAATGCATAAATTGTACATTTTATTGTTTGCTAAATTAAATGTTTATTAATTATGTATGACATGTATGCCAATTTAATTAAGTATTACATTGAGTTAATTCATTTCCGTCTGCATGACTAAATAGACCCTTACCTGGATGATTAATTTATTTCAGAAAATTCAGTATGAATAATGCGGTGATAAATGATAATGGTGATGTTGATGTCACCAGAATAGTTGGATCTAATGTAGCGGAACAAGATTTGATATTTTATTTTTGGCTATTCAAAGAGCGATATGAAGCGAGAATACTTCCCTCTCATAGATGGTACGAGTGGTCAAAGACTCCACCCAAATATATCAAACTTGGATTGAAATGTTTTTGCAAACGGGTTAACGAAACCCTTTCCGATGAAAAGCCCTTTGTTATTGACTACCCAGGAATATTAGAAAACCACAAAATGATAAAAGACATGGCCTATGGAAATTATGAAAGGGCTAAACTTTTGTGGTTCAACTATATGGCTCGAATGCATCCTATGGAAAATTTGATCACGGATGAATGGGTGAAGGAACAAGCCGAATCTACGGAACCCTTTTACCCTGAGGATACTATAGATGTCCTAGTTCAATGAGAAATATTAAGTCCATGAATGCTATTGTTTTCATGTATGTATATAAAGTGTTATAACTGGCCTACGGAATATAGAATGGTCCAGAATCTCTATTGCATCCTGCGTAGAGTAATTTTATTGTATTTTGTCGCACGGTGAATTGATTTCGTAACAATCACAGTTTATTAAAAGATTTTGGTCAACCTACATTCAGAAATATTTCACAGTTTGTACTGATTATTGCTAATTTGTTGACTGCGAATGATGTTTAATACTGTGGGGCCTCGTCATCNCTACAGTATGTATATAAGGCGTTATACACTGCTACGCCCTTATTTTTTAAGCAGGACCCTAGGGATTGAAGCCCTAGTTTTAGGGAAACAAAATCCGAAGTTTACGGTGCGAACCCTTATTATAGGCTAAATAAATAATTAATGAAAAACAATATAAAATCTTATAAAATCTTGAACAACTATACCATTAAATTAACTAAATAATGAACACTAAAACCTGTTTGAACAATCTGCAATGCCTGTATTAAGTGGCATCTTAGTTAAGGGTAGTAACATGCGGTCCGATTAAGAGGATCATAGTGATTTTAATTGCACTGAAGACATGACGTCCTTAATGTTGATATGTTATATTAAAATTGATTGAAACATTATAATCGCAAGTATACTGAAGAATATTATGATGAACAGGAATTGATAATTGAAATGCATTGATATTTACGGCAGGACAGGCCGTCGCATGAATTATATGCGTAAACAAACCTTGGAGTATTGAAAATGTTTGTTAATTGTGTATGATGATGTATAGGTTAAACCATGCCTTGTGTTATAATTGATGNATGATGTGTATGCCAATTTTAACCAAGCTTTGCATAGAGTTACCACATTTCCGTCTGCGCAATTAACTGATTGGAGTATTTGGTTGTNTTAAGCTTCTAGATTATCAGTAGATAAAGGTAGATTAAAATTCTGGACCCCAGGGTCATTGTCAACTTGAGAAGAAACAATCCTACAACTGTTGTTGCTCCAATCACCATTTACAGACGTCGTCAGGATACTAAAGCAAACGAAAGGCAACGCTTTACTAGGAAGTAACCCGAACAAGTGTGGACTACTCGCATAACAATCGTTGTGGAGCTGCACTATAAAAACAAAATTGGTGGCCAGTACGGGGATACTTCCAGTGTTCAGACGTTGACCAATTGATGCTTTCCAAGACGACCATCGTGAAACTTGTACTTGTCGTATCCTTGCTTTCATCTTCGATATCTCTCCTGATTATATTGGCAGCAATCTATCTGCACGTATCGCCTGAAGCGCTTTCTAATCTGTTAAACGTATTTTTGGGATCCAATAGCAGCGAGCCCACTGCATACATCCTACCCACGAATACGCCGCAAGGATCTACAATCCATTTTAACATATCTTCACCTGATCTAATAACTTCTGTCAACAGTACTTCCTCCAGTCAATAGGAAGGACTATGCGAAGGATGTTGAAAGCATTTAAAAGGAAAAAGCCGTCAGAAGCAACAGACGAACTCAAACAAGGGATTACCTTGCTTAAAGCTACACAAAAACGCCATGAAGATGTCCGGCGACAAGAAAGACAACTGGCTAAGGACGTGGCTGAACAAACAGAGCTATTGAAAGAGGTAAAGACAGCTCTGCCGGAAACCATGAAAGGGTTAGAAAAGGCAAAGAAAGAGGTTCGAAAAGCTCAAGCAGACCTCAAAGCTGTTTGTGACGCCACAACAAAAGTTAGCGGGAAGGTCTCCACCGACGTGCTGAATGACATCCTTACGTCAGAGTTCGAGCTCGGAAGGTCGCATGCTCAGGCTACGCGAGATAGCGTCCAATCTCCCGTTTTGACAGTAACTCCAAATGCACCAGAACATGATCCTCCGGCTTACGTCCCGCCCGCTGAGCAGCTGTCGGATAACGTACAACTAGGACCAACAATGACGGTCCGTAAGGGTCTGGATTGCCATACCGTGACGGCTGTCTATCCTAAGCTACCACGTTCTGATTCGTCCTCGTTGTCAGACTCTCGAATAGAGACGACACCATGCTTTCATATTGGCAGTGGTGCGCGCCCCAAACAAAAAGATGGTAACCCAACAACGATGGGAACAAGGGCGAAACCTGCAAAAAGTTCCTTGGGTAACTATAGGGGATATCAAGGTTGGCCAGAACGCCGCAATTCGGAGACAGAATCTCGTATAAAAGCGGATGGCGCCTCACAACGTGTAACCTTTCGTAGNCCNGGNGAGGAACAATCTGCNGCAGAAGACAGTGAGGTNGACTTTCAGACTCGANTAAANCANCTTTCCAAGGAATTAAGAGATAATATAAGGTCTCTACGGGGCGGTGCCAGCTCTCAGGATTCTGCGGANGAATCTAGCGATGAGGAACCTGCCGATATCTCTCGTNCTCCTGATACACCTCGCGCTACCTCCACTCCAAAAGAGTATGGGGGNAGGACTAGGCGACAACGGCAGCAACAGCTACATAAGAATNCNGGTGNNTNNGCCCCATTACTNAATGTATCTGCTAAAATCCAGTCAGAAAAAGAAATGCTTCAGCTTATGATGGACCCTGGAGACATGCCACTGCTAAANTGGATGGANAATTCGATGCGANGAATACGNCACGGTCNNGGAAATACGGATGTGGATGTTATNTTGGCTAATGCGCTGCAGAAGAAATTGAGGGNTGCTGGTCGACACAANCAGGCTACCCAACTGGGAAATTTTTTTAATACCAATTCGGGNGAAGCNGANTGGGAATCGGTGATGCGATCTCTTTCCTTATCCAATCCCCAGGGTTTGGTAAATGANGAAAAGATCATTGGNGANTTCCGCAGAAATTATCGCTGGGAGGATGAGCCGCTACCTCNGCTGAATAGCGCTTTGAANCAACTAGAAATAGACATGGATAGTCTTATNGAGGATAATCCNGATGGATTNCGTCTTTTCCGAAATNTANGACAACGNCTTCCNGAAGCNCTNAGANTGATGTTNCGAGGCTGGGAAGANGANAAAANNTGGCGGGANGTTGCGGAGGAACTACAACTTGTTTGGAACTCCGAGTTTCTGGACGANCAAGAGACGCGCCCCAGGTATCAGGAAACAAAAGAAGTACGTGATACGAAACCGTCCTTGCCACCTGTACACATTTATAATGTTCAACCTGCGGGACAAATAGTGCACAGTTATCCCACTCATGGAAGAGAGGGCAGTCAGCTCAACACTCCTCCTCCACCTGGTGACACCCCACCGCCGGTGGTACAATCACCCTCGCCCTTACAACCACTGAATAACTTTGGGGGGGCAACACCTCCTGGATCACCTAGGGGGATCTCACCGCGTCAACTTGCCAATGGAGACCAGATACCGTTACAACGTCGGAATCCTCAACGTAAAGCACGCAACAATCGATTCCCCACCCGCATCATAAATGGAAATGGATTTGGTAGGCGTGGACAAGGCCCGAGGGCCAGGCCAGTACACCAACAGGATGGGCGTAACGCATCATCGAGACCTAACGGACAGCCAACAAGAACAACAAGATCTTCACGCGCTAGTCCAGGACCGGAAACCTCAAACCGAAGTCCGCGAGTGGCGAATACGCAGGATTCCGGGATGGGTGCAGACAACTCACAGATTACGCCGTCCAGCAGCCAGGAAGCCCGCAACATTGCGGATAGTCAAGGTGAGAGATACAATTTTCTTGGAAACCCGAATATTTTCGCTCCTCTAGGATTGTATCTGAATCCCACTCAGGGACAATCCCTGTCCGTCTGTTACTACTGTAAGGCACCGGGACATCAATCCCGAAATTGCGTGGCTAAATTCATACTGTGGCTAAACGATAAGGTTCTTGCTAGAGATGAGGAATTAGGATGGGTAATTCGTGGGCGAGCACGACCGGTACCCCCTCATGTTAAAGAATCTGCAGAACGAAACTGGAAACCGTTCCTTGCGAGAAATAACATACTAACAATTGAAGGACTTGATCGATATCTGGCTGCTCAAGGTTCACCCTCGTTTACACAGAGAACCGCTCTGTGCGAAGCCTATTATGATACCAGGCCAAAAAACCGAGATAGAACCCACTGGCATGATAGGGATCAATGGGGTCCTCATGGACCACCTGCACGTCCATCTGGGGGAAATACCCAAGTGGCCTGGACGAAACCTCAATATCATAATCGG
>ATSW01114576.1:0-11593 GCA_000444245.1 Botryllus schlosseri
GATCAATAGAAATTCGATTTGTACCAAATGGCCAATGGTTTGACGTTCGAGATTGGTACACTCGTTTCCTGTCTATCCGGTGTCGATCAAGTTTATCGGAATATAATATTTTCCCGTTGAAACGAATCAAATAATCGAATTAAACACTGTGCCATGCATGTTGCGCCGTGCTCATAACGAATTAAACTATGCCGTATGCACATCGCGCATTTACAAGTCACAGTGCGCGCTAATCCGGGAATACTAGAGTATCAAGCAGACATCAAGAATGAATTTACGAAACAAAGAATTACGCATTGGAAATCGCGTATCAAATCAGTAATTTTTCTCCAACATAAAATACCATTGGGTCCTGACTTCTTACATCGCATTGAGTAGCTCGCACCGCGACAATTTTTTGCTGAGTGTAACGGCGTATTTGGGCTACTCTTCTGCCATCCCCTATTTACGCTCGAAAATCCTTACTGCAGTGAATGACGATCATGCGCAGTAATGAATTCCAATAAGCATGCATAATGGCATACTCAATAACACTGTCCAATTTCGCGGCCCGATTAAAGAACCAACACGAAAGAAGGAGTATTTGCTCATCTGATTCATAGCAACGACGAGATGAAATTTCTCGGCTCATGCTTGTCATATCGACATGTGCAACGAATTCGCGTTTCTATCCTCTCTCCCATTTCGCGTAATACTTGGTGATCATTATTTTTGAACCGTACAATAGGGCAACACGGTAGTGCTGATGACGAAATTGCGGATATGCCGAATACCAACAATATTCAAAGGCATATTTCGCATACCGCGAGGCTCGGCACTCATGGATGGAAATTGAATATTGAACGAATGACTGCTCTGCTGGTACATCCCGGGGAACATGGTTAGTCGGAAAAGGTAGCGCCAAAGAGGAAAAGATTCTCAATTTCGCGAAGGCCTGCTGTTTAATTATGTGAAATCTGCAGATATGGTTGTTGCATATATAAAAGCATCTTATGAAATACGCCGGAGCCGGAGCTACCCCTCAAATAACTGGCTCCAACTCCGGCTCCGGCTCCGACTGAATTTTATGTAGAGCTCCGGCTCCGGCTCCAGCTCCGGTAAAAATGCACGGCTCCGGGGCTCCAGCTCCGGGCTCCGGCTCCGGCTTCAAAGCCCTGAATGCGACACACTGATTCGTAGTAAATATGGTCGTAACATGTAGAGTAGATGAAGACAGCTCATGGGCCATATTTTGACACCGTCGCAGTTACACTATTGCAGTTTTGTAAAATTATCCGAATCATTTGCTGGTAGGATGATAGTCGTTTGGTGCCTCACCCCGTGCATATGTCAATTCTTCAAAGCGATATATGGATAGTGAAAGGATTGTAGGCAACCTTTTGGTATGGGTATATGTAAACTGTATAGGTAATATCTTCGACACATTTCATTCAAAGTAGCCTATTTTAGCATAGATGCATCAAGACGCATCATGCAGGGTGTGATCAGACCTGTTGACCGAACCCAGAGTCATATCGGTCACACCCTGTCCAATAGCGTTAAGTTCATTTATTGTTGTTTCATGTGCCAATGTTGTTTTCTTTACGGTTGGAGAAATCAATAAATCTCTCTCTATCAATTCAATAGTTTACATTCAAGTCGCTAATATTCGTATTTACAACAAAGATTTTGTCAGCGTGTCATATTAATTCAGAAAAATATGGCAACCATGTTCCAACTCTATCGAATTATTCTAGTATTATGTGACTACAGTTAGGTGCTATAGGGTAGCGTACTATCTTTCATCTATATTCTACTCAATATAAGTATCAATTTATTCATGGTGATCGCCCTTACTCATCACCTCACATCCCCAAATTGGTAGATCGAAGCTCGAAGGGAGCACGATTACGAGATATCGGTATATTCCTAATATGGCTTGAGACAGATCCACCAATATCTTCCTTTATGAAGATTCGTCCTCCTGTTAGATGTAAACGAAAATGTCCTATGTTTTGAAAATTTTTCCTCCTTTACAGCTTTAATCAATAGACTAAAGCATGGGTCACCAACCTTTTTGCAACCGAGGGCTACTTTTGCGTACTGATTGAAGCGGCGGGCTACCATTTACTTCCGCCGTTTACCCGCACCACACTGAATTTCCGCTTTGATATTCATAGCACTGGGCAGGAATCACATTGTGGTAAGACTTCTAATAGAGTCTTTTAAATCAATATATCATATTTCAATTAGCTATCCACTAATAATAGTTTTTACGAAATCATGAATTACTTCGCACAATGTTTGTATAAATTATACAACTCAAATTTCAAAATATATCATGTTCCACTTTAGACTGGACATCATGTTATCTGTTTCTATAGCAATCAGTGGGAAGCCTGGCATTGTATGATATCAACTAGTGCGCTGTAGTCTAGAATGTAACTTGATACTGCAACTCTGAGTGAGCGTTCCAGATATGCATTAGTCAAGCGTGTTCTGTGTTTTTTATTATTGAATTTCATGTCCGAAAAGGCTGATTCACGACGATAAGTTGAACCATACACTCTTGCAACCTTGACAGCAGCTGCGCATACACCACTGTACTTTTCCGTATCAACAAGGCACCAAACGTTTGCTGCAGTCTGGTAGGCTTTGAGGTGGAGGTCATTTCGCAGTGTTACAATTTCAATCTCCGACTGCATCCAGAAATGACAAGATTTCATTATACCGTGAAGCAGCAACGATTACAGAAAGTTATACAAACATGGTATTAAACTGCGTTGAGTGTAAGAGAATCAAGCTGTGTCAAAAGAAGCAATACGTAATGGGCATACAGATATTGAAAATCTGCTAGTACTTCACAGCTATTTGACTCGAAATAGTAATATTGTTTGCTACCTTGGCATTGTCCTGGATGTCGAGCTATCATAACGGACCCCCCCCCCGCCATTTTAAGAAGACAATGGCATTCCGTCATGTCGCTTGTATAGGCAGTGCGCCGTATCTTCAATTTCTGGTTATTCTATCACATATATCTATATATTACTATTGTAATTGAAGATCTTTTTAAGTGTTTATATCTATATGTATTGTCCCTTGATAAGTTACATGTCAGTGTGTTTTACACAAGAATTGTGGAATCAATCAATCTGTATATTTAAAAGCTCGCTGGTAATAATCTGACGAATATTGGTGAATGCTATTTTTAGAACGTGCTCGCGGGCTACTCATCTGGTCCTCACGGGCTACCTGGGGCCCGCGGGCACCGGGTTGGTGACCCCTTGACTGAAGGCTAAAAACGCCATAAACGATGCGAAAACTGTACTGCGTACGTTTGAGCGGGTCATTCAAGAGCAGGATTGGAAAAATGACCCTTTCTTTCATTTCAGTCAACACCAGAACACTATCAGTACAAAAAAGTTGGGAAAACGGGGAATCGACACGGAAAGGTCTCATTTTTTAGTTAACACCACATTATTTCCAGAACAAACCCTAGTGTCATCGGATTTATGGTCCGGTGAACTGACTCTTTTGATTTGTCAAAAGTGTCTTTCTAGCCGGATTCCAAAATATGGTAACTAGGGATGCTGTGGACGTCTAAAAGTTCAGGTTCTTCCCCACGACGAATGCGACAAGGCTAATGTGGCCCTACCACTTAAGCAGAAGGAGCACAAAATCCGCCAACTCATGTACATTTTTTTATCAGTTCATAACTGTATTCCATCTGCCAATCATGGTATTTTGCCAATTCCGTTGTTTGTGAATAACGATGCTGTCCTATAATCCTTAGTAAAATGTATAAGTATAATACTGTGAGGNTGTATAGGCTGGTAAAGAATTCCTATTTCAGCGAAACACAAAGGAACTGAATTGGAGGTAACATTTTGCCGTCAATTGAATGGTACGGCTCGCATTCCATGGAATAGTATTATTCTGGCCCGTGGACTAAGTATCGCCGGCGTACAGGCTCGTCATATGTTGTTAAAAGTCAAAAACAACTGCACTATTATTGATTATTGGCGTACGCTATGCAATTACAAGACGTTTTAGACGCAATTTCGTGCTCAACAAGTCTGGGGAATAACATTAGCAAAATTATTAATTCTTGATGGTGTCTGAATGAAGGCATCTGATTGCATATCCGAAAAGCTCAGACTTTCAGGCTTTGAAAACGACAGATTGAACGCCTTCTTTTTCCGGAAATGATATTTTATTTTCAAACTGTGGTACTAATATCACATATGGTGACCTCATGGATGGATGCGACAGAGCTTCATTCAGGTTCACCTCTGCACGAACGTGTTAGAACAGAGGTCTCAAACACGCGGCCCGCGGGCCGCATGCGGCCCGCCAGAGCATTTTGTGCGGCCTGCGACGACATTTTAGATTTTTATCAATTTTACAAAATATAAATGTCACATATATCTTTTCAGGTTATAGAGTGAAAATTCCCTCTTGAATTGCTCCGAAAGCCTTAAATTAAACTATTCATCAAACTACACTATCACGTCAATTGCAAACGCTACCATGCATGCAGTGGAACATTCACTATTTCGCTAATTTCCAATTCATGATGACAAAACCGGACCCTTAGACGATTCTAGACTGAAATTTGTGAGTTGGACTTGGACGCGACCTTTCTTAGGATAACTCAGACTCGGGCTAACTCGATGGCAAAATGAAAATGACTCGAGTGGACTTGAAGTGACTCGGAATGCCGTAAATTTGTTAGAACCATGGACGCAACAAACTAATCGCGTATCAGGGGAATAGTAATAGATCAGAAGATCGCAGCTTGGTATATCGCTAACCAACCAAGTAGTTATGGCAACCATGGGCAATCTGTTAGTTACATCTTTGGTCGCTAAACCATGTTATCAAGGCCACTTAAAGCCACCGAGTACCGTAGTGGAACGCTCCAACGATGTAACAACAATGGGCCGATCAGCGTTCCGACATTTCAATCACTAAGACACATTCATTAATATATTTATATTATATTTGTATTTTTTCTCCTCCTGTATTTGAAGATATTTGACCATGAGATTAATAGCCTACATATCAGAAGTAACGCGAAACAATAACTTCATATTGTTAATTTAATTTATTCGCTAAAAGCTTTTCGACTAACTCTCATCAGTAGCGAACGTTAGTGATGGGGTGAATCAAATTCGAAATGTAAGAACTATTTTGTCTGTATGACGTAATAATAACAAAAACAAACAACTAGTAGACGGGCAATATACGAATATCAGAAGTACACCCGAATCCTGGATTGGAATTACAATGCTCAAGCTAAAGGTGTTTGATATTAGATCAGTCTCTATTATCAATATGTTAAATTCAAAATATTCATAGTAGCTGCAAAATTATAACCCGATAGCTTTTATGATGACATCATACATTTGTCCGCCCATATGGTGTCTATATCTTATAATTACGGTAATATATACTATATCAAGTACAACAACAATTCTATTCAAATAGTTATAAATGTGATGATATTCTTCGTGCCAGGCCTTAATTGATACAAGAGTAAATCACGTTTTGACGAAGTGTGTTTACTGTCAGTCTGCTGGATCGGCTCACTTTCAACAGGACAATTCATTCCCATCAAATAAGGCCTACTTGGAAAGACATAGAATACCCAATTGCTGCGGCCCGCGGCGTCGTCATAACGGGAAAATTGGCCCGCGAGCACATTTGAGTTTGAGACCTCTGATTTAGATGCTATTTGTACGTATGGGTAGCATTGCTTTTAAAACATATATCACCTTAGAACAGGGCCGGCCAACCCGTGGCCCGCGAGGTAATTTTCAATTTTCGAAATTAGTAATATTAATAACAATGGATTGCCCAGATTTGTGAACATGCAAGACCAACCAAAAATTTGATTAGTCTGAACAAAACACTTACGATGTGACGACTAAAATATCAGTTCCGACACATTGGCAGATTCCTGGTAGTCACACTTTAGTTAGATCTTCGTACATTACAATAACGCAGAATATTCTGCGTACAGATTTATCTAGAGCAGTGGTCGGGAACCTTTTTCGTCCGAAGAGCCATATTGACCCTATATTTTCCATTTGAAATTCCAAAGAGCCATACAAGTCAATCAACTATTACGTCACAATTGAAAAACCGTGACGTCGTGGTAGCGCAAATTCGAAATCACTCCATGGCATTCGTCGTTTGCACCGTATTTTCTCTGTAAAAACTCGTACTATAGTCATGCTGGTTGCCTGTATTTGAGTAATGAGTTTGCAAACCTTGAGTTACATAGATCTTTTGCAAGTTATATATTTTTAATTGTATTGCACTGAGAGGCAGATCATATTTTTCGAAGCTTAAGACCATTACCATTTAGATTTCGAGCACACTTAGACAACTGTAAGAGTATGAATCTACTTTTTACACGGTTTTATAGCTGATACGTCTTTTGTTGTTGCATGACATTCCTGATGACTTTGTAGCCTGGTTGATAATTGTTGTTGAGGTCAAGCTTTATACAAAATTTGAGAATTTCTTCAGTCATACGAAATCGTAGGTTCGTCTTGATGCTTATCTTAAATGCGAGGACCCCTGATTCGTAGGTGAAGCCAAACATGATCACTATGCAGCAGTTTACATACCCACTGTATTGTGTGATGTGTCAGCGACGTGGGGTCAGGGGAGGCAGGTGACGCAGTGCCTCACCTGTCTACTAGATTTTGAACATTTTTACTACAAAAATGACGCGACTTGCCTATTTATTGTTCGAAAACAAAGTGTGAATGGAGAGTTGAGGCATAGGTGAGGCACGGCCGGTAGGGTTGTTCAGAATTGATCGACTTTTAAAATGTCGTGGTTTTCAGTCCGATTCCCATGCCTTATACCATAAAAACATATTCTAGGTACTTTTTTTCGTAATTCATCCCTTGCATCCGTGTGCACATTGAGCTGGAAGAATATCGGCTAAAAATAGGGGATTCCCCTAAAATTTGAGTGTCGCTATTCGGACTAGGCTAGTAAAACGTCATATATAAGCTGGTTTTATGTAGCTATTGCGGTTGGAGTGCTACATAACCTCACTAAAGAAAGTATTGTCAGTTCAGGACACCATTTTCATGTCCCACACTGCCTTAGAACTCCTCAAAACTGCCTAAGACTGATAGTCATTTTGTTGGATCACCGATCCTACACTCCTCAACCCTACCCGAGATTGTTCATCAATTGCCGGGATCACCACGTGCAAGAATACAACTGTAAATGTATCATTCACTCGCAGTCACATTATAAACATCACATTGTTCAAAGGAAACGAAACAAAAAGGCAAAGAAACAGATCAACTTGGCAAATACTACTTAAATCAGGTCCGGATGAAATAGTTGCTTTAGAGAAATCGGCATATCTGTTCCCGTTATCTTCCACGGCTTGTAAGAGGCTCGCTCGCTGTTCTTTGTCATCTGTTTTGAAAGCATCAAAGTCGGTATTCAATTTCACCAAACGCTCTGCTGCGCCGTTAACTAGTTCAACGCTACTCACAAATTCTTGAGCAGTCACGAAATGCGAATCAGTATGCCATTCCGAAACTGCAAGACTAAACCAATCATGTTCGACATGTATAGCATTGAATAGAAACCCTGATTCCGGTTCAATTAAAGCAACCATATTCATTGACTCAGAGACAGAGTCAAAGATTAGACTCAGAGGTATAGCCTACCTCTGCGAAATTGTTCAAGGATTGGCATTTGCAGCAATTTAGCAGCCATCGCTTCCTTCACTTTGTTAGGAATCTTTGGTTTAGCCGAGAACATTGTTGATACCACCGTTTCCTCGGTGAGATGCCAATGATGTTCTCGCATCTTTTTATATGCCACATCAGCAACTGTGAAATCGCACAATGAAAAGTCTGTCATGCCATGAAGGAATTTGAGATCAATATACTGTGCGTCACATGCATTACCAGTTTTCAACCAAGCTGGGACATAAAACAGGGCAACTTTCTAATGAACTCTTCAGAATAGCCCATTTGCTCTCTCCACATGAACATTTTTGACAGTACAGCACTTGACTCATCCATCCAGTGCTATTAGTAGCACCAGGCTTGGGAAAACGATTATCAATATATTGGGCAGCTACAATCGCCAAGGTGCCTGTTGCACATTCTCTGTAGTCATTTATTATCAAGACTTCTTTCTGCTTTCCATTATATGGCTTCATCAGTGGAATTATTTCTTGCTTAGCTTCATCAGCTTTGATCGCCAACCAGCTGCATTCATCAAACTGAAGTGTTTCAGAGCTTATTGATCAATATCTTTCCACTTCTTGGAAGGTATTAAAATTTGTGTTTCCAGGGCCTGTGGTCGCAGATCCAAACACACTTCACTTCCAGACCTCCCCGGATGACTAGTTCATAAATATGATGGCGACAAGCAGAAGTAGAAAGTAGAAAACTTTCCTGTTTATCAATTCTTCAAGTAACAGAACCGCACCTTTATTTTTTCCATTGTTTGAGGGTGTTGTGTCAAACACAAGAGCTCTGACATTATTTGTTAAATTATAAGTTCCAGCAGTTCAAATGACAGATCAGCCTGTGCTTTTCCTGTAGCACTCTCCAGAGTTCGATTGCCTAGAAGTTTGCCTTTCTCAAATGCGTTGGAATACGCAGACTATGCCAGCACTGCCAAGGCCTCAAATTTCCCTCCGAAACGACTTCTAGTGAGCTTTGCATCCCAGTGCAATACAATGTGCCAAGCTGATCTGCTTCTTTGCCTTTTTGTTTCGTTTCCTTTGAACAATGTGATGTTTACAATGTGGCTGTGAGTGAATGATACATTTACAGTTGTATTCTTGCATGTGGTGATCCCGGCAATTGATGAACAATCTCGGGTAGGGTTGAGGAGTGTAGGATAGGTGATCCAACAAAATGACTATCAGTCTTAGGCAGTTTTGAGGAGTTCTAAGGCAGTGTGGGACATGAAAATGGTGTCCTGAACTGACAATACTTTCTATAGTGAGGTTATGTAGCACTCCAACCGCAATAGCTACATAAAACCAGCTTATATATGACGTTTTACTAGCCTAGTCCGAATAGCGACACTCAAATTTTAGGGGAATCCCCTATTTTCAGCCGATATTCTTCCAGCTCAATGTGCACACGGATGCAAGGGATGAATTACGAAAAAAAGTACCTAGAATATGTTTTTATGGTATAAGGCATGGGAATCGGACTGAAAACCACGACATTTTGAAAGTCGATCAATTCTGAACAACCCTAACGGCCGGGCGATGCCTTACCTGTGATACCGCAATTCATCGTAAATATCATAAAATATATAATAACTATGGTATTAATCGAATGTAATTGTAGCACTGATTCCGATTCGGCTTCTCAATTCACAAAGTATTCGGCGGTACCATAACGTAGCGCCACACGCTTACATTTTAACAGCGACTACAAAGCTACGTTGTCGGTCAAGAACGTGGATAGCAATGGCACTGTTTGTAATTTGAATTTGTAATTAAGAGTGTCACTTCCACGGGGTTCATATCTCGCCGTAGATCAGGAAGGCAATGTGTATTTGAAAACTGCATTGTGATACAGGTGCTGCCACGTATCCTTTTGAAATGGGGTCCGCGCCCCTAACCCCGAATACGCCACTGTATTAACCTCTCAAAGACACGCTTATACTTCCACAAGAATAATTATACTGGTCGTGCTGAAGATTTAATAACAAGTTGCGGCAATATAGATAAATTAAGCACAAAAATAAAAATTTCGCAAAGAGTCATATCTTGTGCCCAAAAGAGCCATATATGGCTCGNGAGCCATAGGTTCCCGACCACTGATCTAGACGGTGCTTGTAAGCCCTACACAAAAAATTAAATGGAGACACGGAAGGTATGTATATCAGATGGCTCTGTAGCTTTCCTGGGATTTCTTGTATCCCTTTACTCGACTTCTGACTTCTGATTGAAGACAGTTTTAGGTTTTGGGTAACTATCCACACTTTCCAGCATGAAATTATTTAATCTGTGCCTTCGTTTGAACACTGGTTACGTTTCGCACCAACGGTGCACGCCTAACAACAAATTGTCACAGGGTGTTGGTGAAGGCGTTACGTTATGAATTCAGGCGAGTTATGTCAACAATATAAGGCCGCGAAATAAAATGCATAACTTGCTCTTGCACGCCAGTTAGATTGCTGTGTCAGTTTGTGTGTGTCGTGATTATATAGACCCAAACTTAAGCATCAGTCCGGTATTGTTACAAGCTAATACTAAACGAATCGGGTTTGAAATCATTTTAAATTAAGTTACCAATATAGTCGCTTCTTGCTATTCACTGTCACCGCTCATATTGATTTTCACCGATACAAAATGCACAGTTTACATAACCTATTACGACTATTTCCATCATTGCAATCATGACGAAATTGTAATTTTTCCTCACATCGTCTGTGAGTACTGGTTCGTTGCGTATTATCTATTACCACTAGACTGGATATCAATATAGCCACGTAGTTGCGCCGCGCAACACCTATTTATTTTACCTGAGTTTTCTATTGCACACATAGTCGCATATCATATACGAAACTGCATCCAGGAATGAGGATTACTGGGTGACTCATTTCGTTGGGAATATGGAACGGAGTATTGACAATGATCTTCGTGGTCGCAGACCTTCCCTCTGTTAGTTACCTGTGGTCAGCGAGTGGCAGGTTTAGAACCGCTGGTTTATTGTACAACAACTGAAGCACCGTGTTTCAGTATGATGATATTAAAATTCGTCATTGCAAATTACTTGTAGGACCGCACTCGATGGCATGGCTATGGAAATAATGGCACTGCTAGAAGGACGTCATAAAACAGCGCAATCCACAAGTTACTGCGATTGCATAGTGATGGTAATTTGCTCTTGACTAGTCCCCGCTTCATTAGTCATTACATGGTTTCGGTAGAAGTTGTCTCACGATAGTCGTCGGCTTTAAGACAGCAACAAAGCCTGGTTCAGGAAACTGCATTTGCATTCGTCAGACGAATTGCTCAATACGTCGCCAACTAGATGGCGATGCAGAATCGATTACATTGTCGTTCCTTCGCCATTAGGTTAATAGTGCAGACTAAAATAAACTCTTTTCCTTCCTCTATGATAGTGCGTAATATATAGGCGTATAGCGTAGGCCTATCTAGGCTACGTACTATATACAATGCCAGTGATACATAATAACACATTATATATTTTACTGCACACTGTATAATAGCCTAATACCCCGTGCATAATATGGCATTACTATACTTTGGTGACTGCGCAATATGATATGATATTTCCGTGGATTATGTATATGCCTATTCATGCACAATGCGCACGAAAGGCTTCAATTTAGCATAACATTATAATGTACGAAGGCTGTGTTAACATTTCCATGAAACGGCTTTCTGCTGAGGGTAGATAGATTTCTATTTATTCCTTCGTGAAACTTCCTACTCCGCTACAGATACATGAGTCAATCACGGTACTCTGTCTGGTGCATATGCAGGCCGTGTTATTTTTGGCATATGCCAAGACTGCCAAAAATAACTTATTTTTGGCATTTTTCGATTTTTATTTTTGGCAGTTTTGGC
>ATSW01114610.1:0-16042 GCA_000444245.1 Botryllus schlosseri
TGCCGGTGAATACAAAATTTCCCGATGGCGGAATTCACCGAGGTCCGAGTTCACCGAGGGCCGAGTTTGTAAGGCTGAGTTCACCGAGGTCTGATCGATATGTGAACGTCACGTTCTTTCCCGCGCAATCGCATACCCTGACCTCCTTACAAGATTGACAAATCAGTTGATAATAACATTATTAGTTCAATAATTCATAATAATACTTGTTAATACACTAAATTACAAAAGTATGCCCTGACCTCCTTACAAGATTGACAAATCAGTTGATAATAACATTATTAGTTTAATAATTCATAATAATACTTGTTAATACACTAAATTACAAAAGTTCCCGAGGGCCGAGTTCACCGAGGTTCGAGTTCACCGAGGGCCGAGTTTGTAAGGCTGGGTTCACCGAGGGCTGGGTTCACTGGTAATCGGGATACGGCCTGCGTGTCCGTAATGTAATATGCAAAAGTTATCAGAAGACAGCAATTCACACAATCAAAGATGTGGTCATGTCTCCCCCCATCCTCATGGCTGATATTTGCTAAGATATCTAATGTTGAAACTCATCCATAAAAAGTTTTTACATGTCATGTCATTTTATAAATCACAACTTCGGAGTTGATCATTACAAATATTTCCGATTGCTTGAATGTCAGTTGTCAGGAGACATTTCCATTTGCGTCTGTATATTTTTAATGAACTGGGCTGGTCGGTGGGTGGTCAGCCCTACTACCAATGATGGAAAAAAATCACATTTGTGTGAGAATAAGATTTTCAGAACTGTCTTGAACCATTTGTCATATTGTGAACGGGGCAGGGAAATATGCTGACTTTTAATGATACTTCAATCTGTATATTTTGTGTAGGATTTCATATCATTATGTGCTACCATATGAAAGTTCAGCAACAGTTGTGGCATTGAACGATCCTGTAGCGTGGCATAATATTTGAGATGCACGCTGGTGATCGTAGACCCAAATCATGGGTCGAAAGTTCCGAAACACCTGCTCCAAGACACAATGCCGGAAGATTACTGAAGGACGATCGACGTCAGATTGCGTCACAATATTTTGACTCCGTTCCAAACCTGTCGTTTATGAACGATGTCGGGAGCGGAATACCGATACCCAGTATGTGGTATGACACCGTTGATGTGTCGGACTTTGAGCATCGCATCGCTGCCCAATGCGACGATTGTCAATCTGAAGAATCTAAAAACTTATCCGAATTTCCCGAAGATGATATCGCTGTGACGTCAGTTCCGAGAGAATGCCGCACTGTATCCCCGATTCGTTTGGATGAAGAATCTAACGATTCTCATCTTTTAAACTGCTTCGACTCTTTCACGGAAGATTGGTCTGTCTACTCACGGAAATACACCGAATACGGAACTGGTGCGTTAGCGTACAAAGAAATTGAAAAGACCAAAGAGTATTTGAAGTCCCTTCCGACACACCAGTATGAAGGAGAATTCCACGAAGAACCAAAACCGACCAATTCGACAGTTTCAGATTCAGATATTGGTGCGAGGGGAAGTTGGTCGTCCAGTACTGAAGACATGAAAAATTTGCAATCTGACCCTCGATTAGACTATGTGTTGGACAGTACCTCTCAGGATGTAGTAGACAAGTCTAATCGTGAAAAAAGGAGTCAAAATCGAACTGAGAATCTGTTCAGCCTGTACCAGCCACCGGCTCAAAATATGAGCGGTGTACCCCAATCTCTCGTAGGAGGGATTGGCGAAGATAACGAGTTTCCGATTGAAAAGTGTCTAGTTCCTCCGCCACCCGAGGAGTACCACGGATTTCGTTTGTTGATCAAGTGCTTGAGTTTGGAGTTAGAGGTGGAAATGGAGCCAATATTTGCCAGCATCGCCCTGTACGACACCAAGCACAGGAAGAAGATTTCTGAGAATTTCTACTTCGATCTCAATTCAGACGAGATCAATAAAATGATTAAGTCCGACGTGCTGCACCCGTCGATACCGACGTTGGCGAGATCCGCCATATTTTCGTTGACCAACCCCACCAAAGACGTGTTTATCGTGATTATGTTGGAAAAAGTTTTGCAGCAAGGTGAGATACTCGCATGTGCCGAGCCGTATATGAAAGATGCTGCCGAAAAGACGAGGGAAAAATCAAAGCAGAACTGTAAATGGTTTTGCGAACGTTTGGGAAAGTACCGAATGCCATTCGCGTGGACCGCTATTCACTTGATGAACATTGTTGACAGCGCCACTAATTTGAAACCGCAGCAGGAAACAACCTCTAGCGCTTTCGCTAATTCCACGGGGTCCGATGATAAGTTGTCCTCGTTGGACCCCAATTCTCAGAGGAGATCCCTAAAAAATTCGTTAACCAATCAGCAGGATTTATCGGAAAGCGAACGTCAAATGCTAACAACTTTCAAGCCGGTGACGTTGACCGTGTCAAGTTTTTTCAAACATGAAAGCGATCGTCTCAAGGAAGATGACTTATTCAAATTTCTTCTCGACCTCAAACGACCGACCAACGTGGTCAAAAAGTTGCGCTGCATTCCCGCTAAACTGAGATTAGACGTGTCGCCGTGTCCTGCCAATTTCCCTTACTGCCTCACGCCCGATCTACACAGGCTAAAGCCTTATCCGGACCAGCGCGGCAGGCCCAGCAGGGAAATCAAAGAGTTTCCGCCCAAGGAACTGTACACGCCGAATTTAACTTACTGCAATTTGATGTACGTCTACCCATTGAGCATCAACTTCACAAACAGACCAGGTCACGTACGTAACATCGCCGTTAAAGTTCAGCTGCTGTGCGGTGAAGAGGCATCGAGCGTTATGCCGGTTATTTTCGGTAAGTCAAACTGCGCTGATTTCTCGAGTGAGGCCTACACCGCGGTAATATACCATAGCAAGTGCCCAGACTTTTACGACGAGATCAAGATTAAGCTTCCTGCGAAAATAACCGAGAAACACCATCTCTTGTTTACGTTTTATCACATCAGCTGTCAGAAGAAACAGGACCTCACGCCAATTGAAACAGTCGTGGGGCACACTTGGGTGCCGTTACTGCAGAACGGTCATTTGCATGTTGGCGAGCTGGCACTGCCAGTGTCTATGGAGAAGCTGCCCGCTAATTACGCGATGCTATCGCCAGAGTCGAATATGCCCGGCATGAAATGGGTCGACGGCAGAAAATTGGTCTTTGCTGTTTCTCTGAGATGCATCTCGACCGTACACACGCTGGACCGGCACTTGCAGAATTTCTTCACATTGTGCAATGCTGTGGATCGTGGCGCCGCAGGCAGGGCAGAAGAGACTGAGCAAAGACTGCGCGCCAGTATGCTAGCAGTCGCGAACGATGCTAAAATTGAGGCTGTCATCGGTTTCCTGCATGTGATTCTGAACAAGTTTGTGCAGATACTAGTCAGGCCGCCGATTGTCAACGGGCATGTGATCAATTTGGGCACTGCCTGTTTCGAGGCTATCGCACAGCTGACCGTGAGACTGCATCAGTCGCTGGAATTTGACGTCGATGAGCATGGACGTAGCAATCTGCTCAACTCCTACGCGACGTATGTGTTTAATCCGAGCGCGTTGCCTGCAACTTGCGTGTCACAATCAGCTGATGACGGTAATGCCCGCGGCGGTGCTCATTACGCCACGATGACAAGACCGATTCAGAGGTCTCGTCCGTCTGTTTCAGCCGCAACGTTCAATTTGAGCAGCAGTAACCCGGACCTTACCAGCACGCCTCCAGCTTCTCCAGAAGAGAAAGATATGAAGTTCCTGATTGAAGACGACCCTGGTAAATTTTTGCGTTTTTCAAGCTCAAGAGCGTCACTGATGGAAACGCCGGCTGCTGGTAAAAGTGAAGGCACCACGGTGAGGTCGATTACGAAAAAAGTCTTTCATGAAGAGCTGGCACTGCTTTGGGTCGTCTCCACCGGTTACGTGAGAGAACCTTCTTTCAAGCACGCGTGGTTTCTTTTCGACATGATGAAGAAATCGATGGCGCAACAGCTCGAGCAAAACGGCGGCAAAGAAATGGCAAGGTCGGCCCGATATCCGCCGCGTTTCGTGGACGACCTGACCAGACTCATTCACACCGTGACCACAGAGATTATCATGAGACACGGTAAGGATTACGATCTTGCCGAACGTTTAAACATCAGTCTCGCCTTCTTCTTCAACGACCTTCTCTCTCTCATGGACCGGGGATTTGTTTTCGGGTTGCTGCAGCATTACTGTCAGCATGTCGGGACTAAAATATTCTCTCTACACAGTCCAGCTTCGTTGTTGAATCTGAGGCTTACACTAATGCGTATCGTGGCCAGCCACGAGCACTACGTTGCCTTGAATCTGCCGTTTAGCGACGGCCCTAGGCCGGCATCTCCCACCCCCAGTGTGACCTCTACAACCTCCTCCATCTTGTCCAGTGTTGCGAGTGGGGCCGCATCACAGTATGAACTATCGGACGCGTTCGTACAGCGGCATCTCTTAGCGGGTATCGTTCTCTCGGACATTCTCATGACTGTCGATTTAACTGAAAATGTCTCAGTCGATGGACCTCAGCTGTATGCCCTGACCACCCTTCGAAACCTGATGATAACCCACGATAAGGATCCGAGATTGGCGGGCGACTATGTCGCGAAAGAAAAGGTAGCGCAGCTCTATCTGCCGCTGGTGTTTATCGCCATTAAAGCGTTGCCGTACTTGAATCAGTTTGGTGCCGAAAATCCAGACGGCACTAACGAATCCGGGATGATCAGTCAAAGCGTAGCTAACGCTATCGCGAATGCGTCGCCTGCAGTTTTAGCGCGTGCCTCATCGTCTAACGCCGCATTAAACAGTGGGATGCTGACCGCTGAGTCTTCCAGAAACATGCTACTGTGTTTGCTGTGGTTGATGAAGAATATATCTGCACAAGCAGCGAAGACACTGCTGTCGGGATTGTCCACGGTGCAGACGAATAACTTGTTGGATGTATTTTACCTGTCGGTGTCTTGTTTCGAGCATAAGGCGGTGAAGATGTCTCGGTTGACTAGGACGGATTCGAACAGGTCGTCAGTTTCGAGGAAGAAAGACAAGATGACTCGATTGGAAGATGCTATTCTCGGAGGCACCTCAGCCCGACTGGAGTTGTTAAAACGACGTCGTAATGAAAAAGGCAGTGTCGCGTCTGTCCCGCGTGATTTTGAGCGTGGCCTGCGTTGGCGTAAAGACCGTACCGAATGGAAACAAGATAAAGAGCATGGAGATAAGAGCAACGGAGATGACATGCTTGTGAACGGTAATTTTTCGGCTGAATCCACTCTGATTGTACTCGACACGATTGAGCGTATCATAGAAGCTTCTTCTGAACACGGTTCTGTGCCCGCGGTGCTGTCATCGTGTCTCAGAACGTTGCTCCACTGTTTAGGCACGCGACAGAGCATCGCAGTGTACACACACGCGTTCGCCACCCAGCGTTCGGTTGTCGCCAAGTTTCCGGAACTAGTTTTCGAAGAGGAGATCGAACAGTGTGCCGATTTGTGTTTGATACTTTTGCGAAGGTGTAGCAGTAACGCGCGCGCTGTCAGGACACAGGCGTCTGCCTCGCTGTACCTGTTGATGAGACATAATTTCTCGGTGGGCAACTCGTTCGCAAGAGTCAAAATGCAGATTACAATGTCGTTGTCTTCGCTAGTCGGTATGACTGCGTCGGATAGCTTTGATGAGGAAAATCTACGCAGGTCACTAAAGACAGTTTTGATGTACGCAGAAAACGACGCCGATCTCAAATCCACCAGTTTTCCAGAGCAGGTGCGGGACATGATCTTCAACTTTCACATGATACTATCCGACACGGTGAAGATGAAAGAGCACAAGGAAGACCCGGAGATGCTAATCGATTTGATGTACCGGATCGCAAAAGGGTATCAGAACTCTCCGGACTTGAGGATGACATGGTTGCAGAACATGGCCAGGCAGCATTCAGAACGGAAAAACCACGCGGAGGCCGGGATGTGTATCCTGCATAGTGCGGCGCTTGTAGCCGAGTACGTGAGTATGATCGAAGAAGCCCCTTATCTCCCGATCGGGTGTGTTGGTTTTGAGCATGTCACCCCGAACATTTTGGAAGAAAGCGCAGTGTCTGAGGACGTGGTTTCACCACACGAAGATGGTGTTTGTACTGAAAAATACTTCTCCACTAATGGTTTAGTTGGATTGCTCGAGCAGGCCGCTTATTCTTTCAATTTGGCTGGTCTCTACGAAGTCACAAACAGCGTTTATAAGTTGCTGGTTCCGGTGTATGAAAAATTTCACGAGCACAAGAAGATGTCAACCCTACACACGAAGCTCAAAGAGTGCTTCACGAAAATCAGCGGCCAAGTCGGGAAGAGAATGTTTGGCACTTATTTCCGGGTTGGGTTTTACGGGCAGTTGTTCGGCGATCTTAACGCCGAAGAGTTTGTGTACAAGGAGCCCTCAATCACAAAACTGCCGGAAATCTCTCACAGACTTGAGACTTTTTACGGACGGTGTTTCGGTGCCGACAACGTCGAGGTTTTGAAAGATTCGAAAGAGGTGGAGGTGTCGAAGCTAGACCCCGGGAAAGCTTACATTCAAATCACGTACGTAGACCCGTATTTTCACGAATGGGAAGATGCACGGAGAGTCACATACTTTGAAAGGAACTTCAACGTGGACAAGTTCGTATACGCGACGCCGTACACTCTCGAGGGCAAGGCGCACGGCACCATCAGCGAGCAGTACAAGAAGAAAGTCTACCTGCAGGTGTCGCAGACTTTTCCGTATCTGCGCACGAGGCTGAGCGTCGTGAGGAAGTGGGAGGAGGTGTTGAATCCGTTGGAGACGGCGTGCGAGGACGTGGAACGGAAGACGAAGCAGCTCTTGCTCGCCGCTGAGCAGGAGGAGACTGACGTCAGAATGTTGCAGGTAATGATATTGTGTGGGTGTGTCTGATACGGGGTGATGAAAAAAATTGTCATGCAGCACCCTGTGTAACAGAATGGACAATTCTGGTTTTCTAATTGAAGCAAAATAACGGTTATCTAATTCTAATCTAGTTTTGACATGTTTCTACTCTCTAATTTTGTTTCAAATTTTTATCGTTTTCCTGAAAATGTTACGGGGAATCCGTACTGTAGCGTGTGAAACGAGCGCAGACTGGCGTACTGACATTTCTGATTCTTATGAGCAAGTAGTTAAAAGAGTAGGGTAGTCGGTGAGTCACATTCTTTTAGCAGTTATGAAATGTGAAATAACACGGTGAATCTTAGCAACTAACGCAAAATGAATAATGACGCTAAGGTGAAATTTTCAAAAACTAATTCCGTTGCCGTATAGGGGCTTATTTGCCTATGTGGTATCACAATTTCGCTCATAAAGATGATACATCCACTGATCCACACCCCAAAACTACCTTCGACAAAATCCACAGTGAATGAACCCAGTGTAATAGTAAGTAGCTTCACCTAAAAATCTGTAGTAGAATTGGAAGTAGTCAAAAACATGACCATTTGGGTGGGTAGTCCCGCAATTAGGCAAAACCTATTTGACTGCTCTGCATAAACCTACTATCATGCAATGTCGCGGTATTAATCCGAGTATTATTCCAGGTCAACCTCCAAGGATCGCTGCTGACCACCGTAAACCAAGGCCCGATGGAGGTGGCGCTCACCTTCCTGGCCACCATCCCCGAAGACGAGAGCCTGTGGATACCCTACAACAAACTCCGGCTGGCTTTCCGGCGTTTCATTTACGCCTGTTCGATCGCGCTCAAAAAGAACAAGCAGCTCATAGGACCCGACCAGAAAGAATATCAGCGCGAGCTCGAGAGAAACTACAGCCGAATGAACGAACAGTTGAGGCCGATGATCGATAGCTTGAAGGTAATGCATCTTCTAAGGGACGCGTTGTCCGATGACAACGCACAGCAGCGTTGATTGTTTATACAGCGGCTATGATTGTATGAATTTCACGACTTTAGTTCTTTTTAATTTAAACACTTGTAACTTGTTGCTTTCAGCACTACGATTTTATATTCAACGGATTTGTGTATCGTTCTCTTACTTACATGGTTTCCTGTTTACACTCATGAAATGATAGTAGCGTCTGGATTTATTAGTTCTTTACGTAATGATATGAAGTGTCAATCGTGATTTCGCGGAATATCGTGAGTCAGCATTTTATGTGTAATATTACGGTTTTTTTTCGTTTTATTGTAAATGGGATCCAGCATCTTAATCAAGTCGCGTGGTGTAGCTGGACTGTGGGAGTAGTGGATGATTTTCATAACTGGTGATTGTGTTATCACGTTTGAATCCGAGGCAATCTTTGCTAAGTCCGATTATGGCGTCATTATGGACCAAAGAGGTTTATTCGTTGTTCAAATTTTTCTTGGCGACATTTTTTTGTTATGCACCTTTGTTAGATATACTTGGATTCCTTTCACTGCATTCCGTGTTCGAAATCTGCTGAAATATCTTTACTGCTATTCGGGCTATTATTCTTTTCAAAATAACTCCCTTGTCAAACCTCCATTGCCGTTTTTTGCTGACGATGATGACGTGATGTAAAACTGTGACGAATGAAGTTCAGTGAAGAGTACTTCTTGCCCGGTTGCCGTGCTTCTGCGCCTTGTAGCATTTTGTGTAAAAATATAATCATATTCATACTTCGCAGCTATCACCCTTTTACACAGTGTTTTCATTTGGTTGACTCGGCTCCAGTTGTGCTGTCCAGAAAGTGTGGGCGGACTTGGATTTGATTTCTTGCACGTACCGTAAATTATAGCTTTTTTATCGTCGGGGTAATATGTATGAATCGTGCATGTACACAGGTGTGTCCGCTGGTCGTGGATTAGGTTTCGAAATTACGCGATTTCGCGGAAAAAATACTGTCCTAACCCCATTACTCGGATTTCGTGCAATACAGCTACAAAATCATGAAACTGCTCTGTGTCCCTTTTTGTTGCACATAGTGTCGAGGAGTGAGTGGCCTTTGCCTGAACTCAATATTTCGCAATGAGGCCTAAACTATTGTACGAGGTCGAATTTTGTTGTATGGCGAGCTCATCGTAAGGTTATAACAGAAGTAAATGGTGTCCCTAAGGCTCAAGTAAATACGGCTCGATCTAGGTTTCTAGATTGAGCGATGGAATATATCAAGGAACGAATTATTTAGCCTGGTAAATTGCGAATCGCCGGAGACCTCGCGATGCTGCCGCACTTGACATTCAAGTCGAGCTCAGACTCGTATACTTTTTCGCGTGTCATCATAGTAGATCTTGACGTAGTAAGCACTGGGTAATGGAACGTTTTCACCGCCAGACGTGGGCTCGAAACGATGAACGGCAAAGGTGGTCAGTAACTAAGTACGTCTACTTTTCAAAGTAGCCTACTTCAGGTAGATTATATGTACTTGCACTATTCTTCCACAAGTGGTTATAATATTGGACTATTTCTACGTGACATTTTACAGTCTTTTGGCAAAACTAGGCCTAGAATTTTTACTTAGTTGTAAATCGTTTGGTGTTAGGCCTACTTCTATTTGAATACCGACGATGACTACTTTGACCACCATTCAGAACGGGTGATATAAAGGAAATCGTTATCATAAATATGAAGTGGGTGTCTGATTTCGATGACGTCGTGCCAATACTTTGCTGTCGCAATATTATGGTTTTTTGGAAGGATAACATCATCTATAAATTGATGAAGTTTTTGTAGCTGACATTAGAGAGGTGTGCACACTGTGCAGTGCGCAACTTTGAACAGTTCAGCGCACAGAGTTGCGCGAGGCGGTGCTCGACGATTTTATGTCGGGCTGGTATAGTTTCTGCAATCTGCATGAATTCACGTCGGCTGGTTTTGTTTGTGAAGTGCATTGTTTGCTTTTCTCGTTGCACACGACGCTGAGCAGGTGATATAGGTGGACCTACAGAAGCAGACAGGCATCGTTGAATTAGTTGTTTCCGCCAACTATGGATACCAATAGACAATGCGTATTTGTGTTATACGACGCACAGAGAACTAAAGAACTTAATGAGGGAGATGATTTGATGCTGGCAATACACTATTTCTACCCTGATACAGTTAAGTGATTGAATTGAAAACAGTGGCAGTTCAACTCCATCTGGCGTTGACGAAGCTGTAGCGTGTAGTGTAGCCCCTCTCAAATTATCGAATCAGATATTGTGAAGCCTCTTCGTAATCATATTGTTTAAATTTCTGACCCTCATTCCTCTTCCTTACGCCATTATTGCCTTTCTGCAGTGGAACTCGGATGCCAAATGTCAACTGTGCGGACCGTTGATGGCTGCTGCAGATCACGTAACACGAATGCTGGGCTATCCTCCAAAGTTGATTGAATTAGCTACCATGACGTTCGCTTCTATTTACAAAGGGAAATATACCGTAGTTAGTAAATACGAACTGTATTTTACCGATTTCTGCTTCATGACATAAAAGAATATATTTTCTCAGATTTTCGGAGGGCCTACAGAATCCTTTTCAAGCCATTTTATTTCAAAGATCTGCTCTCACATACTTAGCATCGTCCTTCTATTCTATCCATCACTAGCCAGTTTTTTGGTAAGTCTTAGTAGGATTGAGAAACCGTCGGACTATGATTTTAGCATGTTCCGAAACCTACTTGTGATTATGGCGATTTACAGGGTTCCGTCGAAAGTGATCATGTTTTGGGTTCAATCGTCGACTCAATTTCGTACAGACCGATGACAGAAGCAGATTTCAACGTCATCCCTTCCATCTGTTACTCAAAAGTGAGAGACATATCTATATAATTATGTCAATGAAGTGCCGAGGAGAAGATGGCATATTCATATTGATGGAATTTCTCAACAGATACCGCAACGCTTTCTTTTGAAGTGCATCGATATCATTGACTTTGCATCTCGTCAAACGGAGGTTTTAGGCTCTTGTCTTCTGCTCAGCGGCAAGTAAGCTTGCAATACGAGTTCCCAGTTTAAGTTTCCGGTTAATAGCATGGAAAATATTCACTCAGAACGATTAAGAGTAACTTCGACCCCGAGATGACGAGAATGATTCAATTTTGCGCTACCTGCGACACGCTGCGGAACAAAATGGGAATAATGCGGCAGGGATGCAAGTCAGTTTTTGACGGAGGTTATAATATTGTACTAGAAATTTCGATTTAAAACTACCTTTTAGCGTGTGCCCTATTTTTGTGTCCAATCAAGAATATGGAATCATGGCGGCTAAGCACAGAATAAGAAGAGGTGACTTCGGCAATGCAACAACGCAACAGTCGCAGGATCCAGTGATGAGATCGCCTGGGTAGTGAAGCGAACATCTTATCCGTGAGTAGGGCTGGGCAAAATCGAGTACCTGAGTGATTCGATTCTGAATCACTTAATATGCTTCGAGTCGAGTCGAGTAATCGAGTATCACTCATTATGACGTCACAACAGACTGTACCATGTCGAAGTCCGAATATGAACCTTTTATGCCACCACAAAGAACGTAATACCTGTTATCCATCACATTAAAGATACTTTGGTATTTTTTCGACAATACCGATTTCATTGCACTTCTTAACAATTTTGTTGGATGATAATGACTTCGGAAATGTGTTATTTCCAGTAACGTTCGTAGCTTTTAAACTATGCCTGGTATGCTCAAACACGGCCAATCAAGGTTTCACGGCTTCCTCAGTGGAAAATAGTATCAAAACTATAATTCTCGTCAGCAAATTAACTTTCAGTTGCGAGGACCGTATAATTTCAGTACTCGAAAAAATCGTCTTTTACTACTCGACTCGAATCATTAAAATTACTACTCGATTCAGATTCGAGTACTCGAATCATTTTGCCCAGCCCTATCCGTGAGACTGATAACACACGACCGCTACATACTTTATGGTTGCAGTTTGGAGCGGGAAGTTTTAACGAAGCGCAAGTGCAGTTCGCGTTTGTCTGATGACTCAGGAAGTGGACTGTCCACTCCAAGTACTATAATTGCCATCAATTTATTTCCATGTGTAAAATTAACAGAAAAAAAAACGTTCACATTGCAGTTAGCAGTTATACGTCGTCGTCAGACGAAGAGAATACAGTGACTCGGAACGGTCAGGCATGTGAGTCGTGAACAGCGGTAACAAAATCGTTTCGAAATGACGAATCACGTTTTTTTCATGGCAGCCGAAGGTATGAAGGAGCTGACGCTATGTTTTGTGACAGAAGGCTCCTGTTCTCTTGCGATAATAACGGAGGGCGCCAGTCAAAGGAGTGTTAACATGTCGAAGTACCTGGTGAGCGCGAATATATAGCAAATAGCCTATAAAAATGATATCTAATCCGTTCCTTGTCACCTACAGCTTACTCATTGCGCCCAGAACATGAAGGAAATCAATACAATGAACGAANATCTTCTAGGACGCTAGTGACAGTCGAAAACCTCGTCCTTACCACGATCGACCAACCGGGTCTTACGTACTCGCGTTTTGCATGCGTGGTAATTTATCAATGACATGGCACAACTGTCTTCAATATGTAATAATTTATTAGCGATACGAACGTGAGCAAGAAATATAAATTACACCAACAGCATTAAAACATCACAATGTGAACGCCCAATGCCCATGTTTTGAGCTTTCTGATTTGAAGGCTTGCGATAAAATTCAAAAAATTTGTTGCAGGCGTCAGACTGAAATCTGACGCAACTATTCCAAAATTTGGCTAACACACAACTAGTTTAGCGGCAGCTTGAGATGCCAAGTTGACTCGGTCGCACCCTTCTATGTTCATTTCTCAGATAAAGTGTCTCATCCACCTCCAGAAACGCATAAGTTGATGTACGGCTTTCAACGGCTGGTTGTCAACCCAGAATCTAATCGCTTAGGGCATGCAGGATGATGGCTGAAAAACAAACACATGGATATAGCTGGGCGTATAAAATTTTATCATCACTAGCACTGACATGGAATGTTAACGAACGTGGTCACTTATCTAGTCACACGTGCGTTTAAGTAGTGGTCAAATCTTTTAAAAGCGCGCAAGCAGGTGAAGTATTTTGTGAAGGACCGACGCGTCAGGATATGCGAGTCACCTATTTGCGTACCATCCGTCATGACGCTAGTTCAAATATGTACCATTGCACCTTCATGTTACCAAGAAATAACACAACCTGATTACACTAGATGAAAACGATTTTAAGGGCGGAGATAATAAAGTTGGATTAGCAATAAAGTCGATTATCGCGTTCGTCAGGATTTATCAACCCAGGATTAAGGAAACCGGTTGATCGCAGCGCATAAAGTTAGAGTAAATCTCATGATTTAGTACGGTACAGCTAAGAAACGGATTATAGAATATCGATAGCGCTCCGCAACGGTGGGTACAAAATTCGTTGATTGTTTAGTGAAGCCATTACCTAGAAGACAGACAATCGGCACGGTCATTATCGGACATATTTGTGCGTAGGAATGGTACGCATTGTACGCAGTCTATAGTTTGTTCCGGTTTGCTAATTGGACACGATTTTCGCTTCGCGATGATGATGATAATAATTCTACCTATCACTGTGGCGGTATTGTTTTCAGCAGGTTGCTGGACAAGTGACAGCCCATAACGCGTTGTCGCATTATGATGCAACAAATAACTCCACTTGATTGAAACTCGGGAGACCTCGACTAACCGTCGCGCGTAACCCGTTTCCATCTTTATGCTTCGCGATTGGCAGTATTTAATCACACGATTAGCATTATTATTATATATACACACTTTATTATCTGCGCCTAAAATACGTCTGAGTAGCAGTTTTCAATCACATGATTAGCATGCTCGCGGATCAGCTCACTTTATTATCTCCACCCTTCATTTGTTAAAACCGATTACACGACACAGCACGCTCAAACAATACTGTCAGTCGGATCACCTCTACAGAAATGCTGTGTGAACGCACATATCAGTGTGCTGTAAGTTCTCAAGTCTACTTAGGATTGAAACGATATGATTTCCATTAATGAAAGAACACATTGTCGCAAGGGCCGTAGAGTTTAGGCACTAGATAATGATTCTCACTACTCGACTCGGATCAACAACATTGATACTCGATTCAAATAACACATATCTTTACGCCCGCATATTCAAAACTGATGGTCAGCGTTCCACTTGCTACACCGAGTAAGTAGCGTGGTTAATGTTTGGTGCCAAAAAAACAGAAATTAAACCTATTATCCCATATTTGACCTCGTTTTCAGTTTCTCAGTCCGCAATTAAAGAACCGCCAAGTACAAAAATGAAAGAAACAACCTTACCGGAAGCAGTAGACACATTCAGACTTTCCACAAGACTACTTGCAGCTTCCATATTGCCATTGAATTGACGGCGTATCGTAACGATACGCGTGCAAGCGTTTGAAATTTCCGGTGGCACTCCGTCTCCTTCGCTCCCTGCAAAGAAGTCGCTGTAAGGCGCGAGTAGCTTTGATAGCAATACAGAGCAACATTACCAAAAACGATGAGCGAAGGATTATTCAATCGGACATCACGAATATTTTCTGGATTCAAGAAATCATGATTTTCAGCAACGGTCCCTATGATGTCCCATTGTTCGTTGCGAAGAACCTAAAAAACATAGTATATTCAAGAAAAAGCGATCACATGACATCAATAACCGTCAGATTATATTTTCATCTGATCAAGACACACACAATGTACAATGCGATATAATGAACAGATAGGAGGAAGGTGAACGACAAGTTGCAGTCTCTAGAACTGGCATCCACCTCGACCTAGTGCCCGATGTCACAGTTCTTTTTCGATGTTTATCTCTATTCCGCGGCCCTTACTTTTGAGCGCGTTCTTTCATCGGGTCTTTTTCTAGGCTTTTTTGTCGCCGTAACAACAGCGACGCGCTCCCATACAAACACATTGACACGGAATTTACATAAATAGGCATCAACGGATAGCAGTTGTGCGACGTAAATATTAGACTAGGCTTTTCTCCGATATTCTACAACTTCCGAATCATTATCCATTACCATCAAAACGAGAGTTGGGGTTGGGCAGAACAATGCTAATACTTTAAAATCTGGGCCGAGTATGAGATGAAATAACAGGAATCAAGTGANGAGAGATGATTTCTCGAACACCAAAATTTCACCCCTAAGATGCTAATGAGTAATGACCATTTCTTTTACAAGTATCACAATCCGAGTTTTTCAATTTCAGTAACGCGAAAGCTTTCAAACTTACACTTGCCATGANATCACCGTAGTAAATGACACATCTAAAACGTTTGTCGAAGGAAACATTCACTTCCATTTCTTCAATGAATTAGAATTCCCACAATTTCCTTTTTAGGACTAGTTGCATAAATAACTGGTTGCTGGTACAACATTTGAATAACGCTTTCAAAAGTACGTTTTGATGAACGTTTNTTGAAACTCGAAGAACTTTTCGTGTGCCAGTTATCAAGAGCTACTGGCACGATAAAGGAGATATAACAGAGTTGAATTCAAAACCAAACGTTAATTGTATCATCTGTGTCTCAGGCTCGCATTACTGTTTTCTGCTACCTGTTACTATACGCTGGATTGNTGCTGTGTTCAGGCTACATTGATGAAACAAGCAGTACCATACCGTACAACAGGGGCGGGCAACTTCTCCAGTCGGCGGGCCGGACATAGGAAATTTAAGTACTTGGCGGGCNGGACTGCTGAATCGATACATTATTCGCTCATTTATCCACATATACAAGGAAAAAAATCGTATTTACTGAATTNTAACGACAGTCATGTCAATTCAAAGNCATTTCTCGCTGATAATGACGAAGACAGTGTGGATTTTGTCGCTTGCTTTTTTTCAATACTATCTTCTTTTACTTTACTATCAGTGTNCATGCCTCCTCTTTACATCACCTAGGCCAAGNTGGGTGTCTGATTCCATAGACNACTCCAAGNCGCTTCGACACCTTCCTATCTTTTCATTGTATCGCATTTTTGTGGTGTATGGAACTGATAAAAATTGCTAATAAACCAATGATGATGAATTTGAGAACAGCATTGTCACACAGGCACCGCC